>VWZU01012849.1:1312066-1381335 GCA_013397095.1 Sterrhoptilus dennistouni
GGGGGGGGGGGGGGAGTGAGGGAAGGAGTGAATTGTATCAGTTTTTGTTTACAAAACAAATGTTGGTTTGTAGCCTCAAGACACTTTTAAATTTCAGTTATTACCATTGTACCATGTAACAGGAGAGACTAGAAAGCATTTAAATAGCAAATTTATAGTATGTATATTTATTAGAGCTGAATAATTTACAGCTAACTGATTATTTTCTTTTTCTAAAGGAAAAAGGTAGCTAGCTTGGTAGCCTTTACAAACAAAATCAGAACTCAAGTTTTTGTTTGTTGGGTTTTGTTTTTTTTTTAGTTTGCAGCTTGTCTTTTTTTTTTTTCTTTTTTTTTCTCAGAATGGTAAAAAGCCTAACTGGTTAGAGCTTCATGATAAAATATATATTGCTAGTCATTGTTAATATGCCTATTGTGTTAGGGTCTTGTGTACATAGTTACCTGCTCTTCTCTGTATTTGAAACTGCCCATATGAAATGGAGATTCAAACTCTAGTGTGAGGTTATTGAGTTCTTAATGTTTTAAGAAGCATATTACTTGCTTTCTTCACCCACTGGATGGCTTCCAGAGTCAAAAGTCCATAAAGCTACAAATCAATAATTTTCCTGGGGTTTTTTTCAATGGTACAGCTAGTTTCCCAACAGTTTGTTGACTTAGCTACTCTTTTCTACTTGAAGGAGCTATACAGATGTGCTTATCCATTGTGTCTCTTGTTTTAACAGAGGTTAGATTATTGAGTATTCCTTTATTTTCTCTCATTGCTGTGAAATGTAAGTAGATGAACGTGCACAGTAGCACAGATAGCAAGCAAGCAAGTTCATGTGGTTTTAAGAAGAAAAAAATTTGTCAGCTTACCTTGACTGCTCCTGGTGAGAAATAATATAGGAAATGGTACAAAAATATTCTGGAACTATATTAATTTGCTTTTCATTTTACTAAATACTTAAAATAGCTCATATTGTCTCTAGAGCAGTAGAGCATTTGCACAATGATACACAGTGTGGGTAAATAGCTGTGTTTGTACATTTGAATGTTATCAGTGTAGGTGGGTTAGGCTGGAATGCCAGGTAATGGAGAATGCATGTACTCAGGGTGCTGTTCTTCTCACCTGGTACAAGTAAGGTCACTCCAGTGCAGCTCTGACTGGGTGATGAACCCACACGAGGCTTTTCTGAGTCTTTAGTGTCTTTTGTTCTCTTGCTACTTTATAGGGTTTACCTGATCTTAGTTCTTTACCTGTTGTTTTTCTTCAGCAAGCACCTGAAGCTGCTAAGATGCTTATGTTTTTTTTTCTCTCTCTAGCACATTCTAAGTCAATGTTATCTTTGTGGGAGATGGGCTAAGTGCTGTCTTCATCTGAAGTTTCTGGTATCATGCTGGACCTGTCTTTGTACAGCAGTTCAACACCCAAGAGGCCTTTAATGGATTTGAGATACTCCTAAGTAAAGTTCTTTCCTCCATTAAGAGTGTTTGAATATCATCACAAGGTTTAAAATAATCAATATTTTCATAGTTCAGGTCTTCTCAGAGTGCTGAGGCTTGATTAGACTTTTTTACAAGAGTTGATTTTATGATCTGGGAAACAAATATTTATGTGGATCTTAATGTCAGTGGCATTTTTGAGGTTTTCTGTAAATTGATTTTCGTATCAGTCATTCCTTTGCTTGTCTGGCTGTCTGCATTGTAATTGGACGAGTCTGGTAGACAAAATGAGTTTTTCTCCAGTGTAAAGAAATACAATGTTAAAGATTTTTCTTTTCTATATGGAGATACTAAAAGCCTGCAGTGACTTGTGCTCCTGATATTTCCTTTGCTTTGATGTGAACTGTATTTACTGCTTTTTCAACAAATATTTTAACTTCCTTTCCTCCTTTTGGCTTTGGGACAAGGACTGCATATTTGTTGTATATCTGTATGGCACCCACTATTGCAGGGTCTTGAGATTCTGTTGTGTAGTAGAAGAGTGCAAGTAAAAATAACTTTGAATGTCCTTTTTTACCTTTACTAACAGTATTTATTCTCCTTTTGTGTTATAATGTTATAACATACAAGAATTTTGCTACTTACTGTACTCTTCAAATAGAATTTCTCTGGGTTTACAGAAGCTTATTTTGCAATTAATTGCTTATTGGTTTAGTTACCAGCTTTCCTGCAGTTCTGCAGCTATATTAACAATGAAACTGGACAAAACAGGAAGAGAACCACACACTTACTGCCTCAATGTTTCCTTAAAGCTTGTGTAGTAAAACAGATACTGTTTCTGTGACTGAAGTGAGTGTGTGTATGTGGTTCTGTGTGTAAATCACAAAGACATGACTTTGGGTAGATTAGTATTTAATTACAGGTATCCATCCTGTGTGTGTGTGCACGCACTTCAGCCTCAGGCATTCCTTGAATTCAGGTACGAACAATTCAGTCTGCATTAGGATTTTGCTCCTCTGCTGGGTTAATTTTGTGCACCTTGGATATAGTCTTAAAACCTTACTCAATTTTATGAAATTTCAAAGTGATGCCTCCCTCCTCTCCTTCCTCTTAGAAGGAAGACCTTCGCAACTGTTGATAATGTGTTTCTAAAACTATCATTTGACGAGGCTGGGAAAGCAATGCTCATGCTTCTGGGTTGTGGGTTTGAATACTTAATAACTGGCATAATGATGACATTTGTGACAAATTAATGAAAAGTCTCAATTTAGCAATGGACTCCTTCACCATCTTGCTTATTTAAAACTGATCCAGGGAGGGTACCTCTAATCTGCTGAGTGTTGCTAATACAAAGCTAGACATACATGCCTTAGCTTTCTGAACAGTAGCACTGATTATTTGTCATCTTGAAAACAAGAGAAAGGCCTTTTTCAGTCCTTTGGTGAATGACAGTGATGTCAGTGATAACCAGCAGATTTTGCCACTGTTGTGTGGCTGGTAATTTGTGCATACTGCTCGTTTCAGATCAAAGGTTTGTTCTTCCAGAGAGATGGAGGTGATTTCTTCTATCATGACTGTTGGGTGCTCAGTTGCCATGTTCTGTATGGATTAGTGAAACACTTACTTCTTTTAGACTCAGTTTGTGTAACTTTTAGTTCAGTTGCCGTCTGTTAGTGTGTGTCTATACCCAAAGCAAACTTAAGATACCTGAAAGAAAAGGGAACTTGGCATCTTCAAGGGTATTAAACTGATAGTCCTGGAAACTGAAACTGTATACTTACAAAACAGGTATTGCATGGGGTGTGGAAGTGTAATTTTATCCCACGCTGCAGAGTCTGTGCCTCAGGCAGGATCCAGAATGACAGCTGAGTCTCTGGCTTTCACCACACTTTAAACCAGCAAAACTGCCTGGGATAGTGGTTCTTAATGGGGCCACTTGATGCTGGTCGGGAGGCAAAACAGTGAGCAATTGTTAAAGGCTGATGAGCTGGCTTACCAAAATCAGGTACTGGAGGTTTTTCTGACAATATGTAGCCCTGTCTTGCCCATCTGAATTTGAGGCAAAGTGAGTGGAAGGGGTGGATGGAAGGAAGGAAAGGAAGCAATTCTCATTATGATGCTGGTTGTGTAAAGGGGCAGGGCTGAGAACCCAAACAGTGTGGTCTGGTGTCCTGCACCTTCCAGTGAGTTCTGCTAATGTCTCTGTGCAGTCCCTTTCTTTCTGCTAGCCAAGGCCAGGAGAAGAGGGGTCCAAAAGTATCTTTGATTCTTCTGGACATTTATTTACACAATCATGGAAAAAGGTGAGTTAGAAGGAACCCACAAGGATCATTGGGTCCATCTCCTGGCCCATTGCAGGACCATCCCTGAGAATCCCAACATGTGCCCAAGAGTATTGTCCAGACACTTCTTGAACTCTCTCAGGCTTGGTGCTATGGCCACTTCCCTAGGAAGCCTGTTCCAGTGCCCATCCACACTCTGGGTGAAGAACCTTTTCCTAATATCCAACCTAAACATCCCCTGACACAGCTTCAGGCCACTCCCTCACATCCTGTAAATGGTCACCATAGAAATCAGTGTCTGCCCCTCCTCTTCCCCTCACAGGGCAGCTGTAGATTGCAATGAGGTCTTTAAAAATGCCTCTCAAAGTATCTAAGAGGTACATTCTTTAAAAAGCCCTACATTCATTGCTTACAGTGCAACTCTTGGGGGTACAAAAGGAACTTGTGGTTTTTTTCAGGAAACCGCTGCCTCTGTTTGTAGGGAGTCCCCATTCATTGCCATAGGTGCCAGGTAGCAGGAAACATCCCATTTTTAACCATGACAAAGAGATCCTAACATGAAGTAATTTATAAGCAGTAAAGCAAAGACACTATGCTGGAAGTCTGGGGGAATGTGTCTGCAGACCAGTAGAGCAAATCTGATTTGTTCAGTCCCTCTGGCTTTCAGAGTGAAAGTCCAGGGTCTGAGGACTTGGCTTGTTTTGTAACACAGCCTGTTCATCAAAGTGTGTGCTGGGATTACTGACAGTGCTTATCTGTGCTGGGTGAGAATCATCTTACACTTCTAGCTGAGCCCTATGAGAAGAGGCTTCTACTGCTGATTCTAAAGGATCTGTTCAGTTCTTTTGATGACTGCTTTTGGGAGGGAACAGCCTGTGGTCCATTCATGTGCTCAGGAAGCATACTTTGAGTGCTGACATTGAGTACATTGATGGCATGAAAACAAAAAGTACGATGTTGACAATCTTGGAAGTTCAAGTTGTTTAGGTGCATTCAGTTTAACTTGGCATGTCAACTAGGATAATCCCTTTTAAGGAAATACTGAATTTTGCAAATAGCTTTTGTAAGTAAATGGGGTTGTTTCAACCAAGATCCAAATGAAAACACAGTGTTCAGCAAAACTGTCCCGGTGAGAACAGGATGCAACATTTGACTACTGTACTCACAGGATAGGATACTTGTTGAAGTTGCAAAAAGATTGGTGTTCAATTTATTTGAGATAACTCTCGAGGAAGCTTTTGTATGAGAAACACCACTCATGAAAGATTGATAGCAAGCAGTGGAGTTTTTTCCTTATTCGCTATTACCTCTGTAAAAGTCATGACTTTAAAAACCTGGAGTTTGGTATCTGATTCTGTGTGGAAAATAAATGTAAAGGGAATGTAGGTTCATGGTCATTTCTTATGGGGGAAAAAGAGAAACCTGGAAAGTGATAAGTCTGTCCAAGAATCCTGAAATTCTCTGAGGTCTTGTTGCATTTTTTTTCCCTGAAAATATGCAAGTAATACTCTTTTGAGGACTTGGCACAGTAACACACCTTTGGAATAAGCTGACAGCAAGAAGAAGAAATGGATTTCTGTGTCCTATTGTACTGCATTACATACTCAGGTACTACCATGTCTTTATTTTGCAGTGAAAAATTGAGGCAATGTCTAAGCAAATGTTTTTAAAAGAAATATGTTGTGGTTCGACCCCCTGATGTTTTTGTGGTTTTGTCGAGTCTTGGTGCTCTTGCTGCTGTTTGCAAAGCTTGCTCAGAAACTGCTGTATCTGTTCACTCCCTCGGAGTTGGCTTTGTACCCAGGTATGTGGCAGTCTGGTTTTATTTTTAAGGGAAAAACTTTTGCTTGTCATATTGAACTCCAGAGAAATTAATGAGCACTGGCCTAGAGCATTGCTTCTGGCTGTGAGTGGTGATGGAGCTGTGTATTACTAGGATCAGCTGATTCAGTGGGAGTACATAATTTTTCTTCCTACGCAAGCTCACATGTGTGCTTTGCTTTCTCATCTACCTACGGAGTAATTTTTGTGCCTTTTTAATTTTTTTGCTTCTTTAAATTCAACCTGTACTTAAAACAGGAGATCTTGTTTTTCTGTTATTTGAGAATTAAGAGTTCTGAGTGCAAGCATCTCAAAAGAGTCTCATGGCATTATCAGAAGTCTCTTCAGAAGTGGTTTGTGGATGTGGGATTTTTTTTTGTTTTTTGGTGAGATGTGCTATTGTATTATTTAATCTAGTCTACCCAACCTCAGGCCACAACAGTAATATGCCAGAACAAATGCCACAATGATTGATGCAATTTTCTCTGTTTTAATGAACTGCCTTCAGTTGTTGAAGGTGCATCTCACAGTGCACTGTTTTTGCAGGCAAGCACTACTTGAAACTCATGAGTTTTAGATGCGTTAAGCTGAAGCATGGTTTGAGTGGACACTGATGTGTGCAGGTCAGATTTGTATAATGAATGTAAGAGACACTAAGGGGCAATGTTTAATAAGCAAATAAAAATGCAGGTGAAATATCAGAAATTAAATTAGGAAGTATTTGAAGACTTGGACTTTGAAGTCTTGTTGCTTGGAGTAAATTATTTTCCTTTTTCAGCAGAGCGGAATCACTTTTACTAGATTCTGCATAAAAATTCTCATTGATTTATAGGTCTGACTATGAGAGCCATTAAATAACTAAATTGTCCCAAGCCCCATCTTAATGTATAGATGCAGCCTGAACTGTTTAGTTGAGTTCAAGGGAGGAATGACTAGGGAGGTAGCATGCAGATGGTATAAATTTTCTTTTTATGCTTGTGGTTCCAGAGGAGAACCACTTGAATGCTAGCTTCACTTTCTCCTTTAAATGATTAACTTGCTGATAATGGCTAGAGTAAACAAAGTTCCAGAAGGCAGGTCACTGCAGCTTAACCTGGATGCAGGTTTCTCCAGAGAGCAGAACTGTGCCCCTGTTGTAGTGGAAGAGACAATGGACTTGGAGCAGGCTATACCAGTGGAAAACTGAACTGCTTTGTCAGTACTAACACAAGCCTGTAGCTGTATTCTGTGCGGTTTTTTTGCTGGGGAACTCTTGGGCTGTTTTGAAGTTGATTAATACCTTCTGTTGTTTCAATGGGATGATGGTACAAGGTTGTCTTTCATTCTCTGTTGAGGTTTTTGCTCCCTTTTACTCTGGACAAATAAATTTTCATCCAGTTGTTTCAGATTTGTTGAAGCCTGGTTTTCCTTTTCAGCTCTCTGGAGGAAATGTAGTTTTCCTCAGGGATCAACTATATTTTTGCACGTTTTTATCCCGTTTATCTGTGCAGTTGTCAATGAGAAGAAACTAGGTTTGGAATTAAGAGTTGGAACAAATCAAGCACAGATATCTGCTGAGATGTAAATTGTGGCAAGTAGCAGAGATTCCAAATTATAGAGGTCTTCCAGTTGATGCCTATCACACAGGAATAAAAATTCAGTTAGATGAAGCACTCTTCCTTTCCTGGTACTAGTCTCTGTACAGGTGGCTTCAGGGAAAGCAGGACGAAGTCACATTTGTGGATTTTCAACTGGTCTCTAATCTGCAAGTGGTCTTCAGCAATGAGTGTTGGAGGCCAAATCTATAATAAACTTTAATCCTAGGCAAACTGATTCCTTGCCTCTCTTTCTGAGGATTATCCAAAACCCTCAAGAAGTCTGGAGAAATGGTCAAGGTACTAGAGTTCCCAGAAGGGACTCAATGTCCTTAGAGACTGAATTTGCAGTTTGGTTGCTGACCACCTGCTCATCAGTCTTTATTTCTTTTGTTTCACACCACTACAGTCTGAGTCTCCAGTAATGTCTCCCGATTGGCCTAGTCTTCACACAGAGGTTGATTCATTTATTGATTTGTTTTCACTGTCAGCATTCTTCAGGGTCTTCCTCTTATATTTGAAGCTGACATAGGACCAACTTCTACAATTTGGCCCACCAGGCACACTGCTTACAGATTTCTTCTCCCATCTGCCACCGGCTTTTTGCTTAGCATTGGAGGGCTATGGAATGAGGCTGGTACCACTGCACACCCCTGCAGGAAACACTCCAGCTGGTGGAATTTTGTCTTCAGAAGAGCTTTGCTGCAGCATAGTGCCATACCCATTTCCTGTTGCATACATGGTATGCTGTGCTAGAAATGTTTCCTTTCGTCAGCAAGAACAGGGATGCTCCCTGAAAGATCTGAGGATTGTCAATGACATAGCAAACATTAGGAAGAATTTTTATCATCTTTCTCCTGGGAGGCAATAAGGAAAAGGATTGAGAAAAACACTTTCAAACTAAGTTTTCTGTAGGATGCCTGAGTTCTGATTTGATTGCTGGGAATAAATATGATTGTAGGGCTGATGCCCTAGGCAGACAGTCCGACCAGTTGAAAATCCAGTGAAAGATCCTTAACCTAAAATCTCATGATACTCTAGAATAGTTTGTTAAATGTGCTGAAGAGGCTTGGGTGGGGTTTTTTTTCATTCTTGAATTCCTGATCTTTTTCAGCTTCATTTTAAAGTCCTGCACAGACAAGGCGTATTATAGAAGTGCTGACAGAACTTGATTCATACTGTTCTATCTTGGTGTACAAAGCTATCTTGTTTCTCAATTCTGCTTCAGGAAGCTTTTCTGAAAGCTGTTTTGGAAATGCAGGTTTATCCAGTTACCCGCCCTTGACAGAAGAAGTCATTCTTTTACACAGCCTATTCTGGCTTTGTTTTTTTTTCCAAGTCAATTTCCTCATCGCCTGCATGCTGACTTAATGCACTGGTGAAAATTGGAGTACTGAATTTTGGCTTGTATGCTAAGACACCACAAATCACACCAAACACATCTGGTCTCTAATCTCAGCAAGTGGTCTTCAGCAGTGCATGTTGGAGGCCAAATCTACAGTCAATTCCTAGGCAAACTGACATCTGAGCTGTTTGCGAAGACAGAGATGTCATGTCAGTGGAGTTTGCGCTAGTTTATTGTGCAGGAGTGTCAGTGTGGTGGAAAGCAATCTGATGAACCTTCTTGCCTATTATTTCTTCCTAATTGTAACAGTGCTTTCATGAGGAATGTACACCCCATCTTGGACGTGCAGTCCATACAAATTCTAGATAATGCTACTTTCACTTTTCCTTTCAGTAGAAAAGTGAAAACATGTTTACCTCACTCTTATTCCCTGTGGCAAAGGAAGAAAAAGTAGGTTTTGTTTTGTTAGGTTTTTCTAAACACAAACAACTTTCTCTAGCCACCTGACTACAGTAGTAATGTGCTTACTTGCAGTCTGAACTGCAAAATAAGAGGTAAAGAAAAAAGCAGGTGGCAGTTGTCATCTGTAAACCAGAAAAGGACAGCAACAACCAGCTGCTGAGCGAGGTATTGGTAATAAAACCAGGATGCAGACCTGGTTTGTGCTTGTTGTGCCTGAGTTATCACTGTTTTGATATGTTCTTACCCTTCCGATTTATTTTTTCTGAATTACGCTGTTACGTATTGATCTACTTCTGTACTAGTATTTTTCTCTGCCAGGTTATTCTCAGTTTTAGGAAACACAGTGGTCATAATTAGCGCCCAGGGAGTTTCTGTGAGCCTCACCATCTCTGTGAGTTAGGTAGAGTCATGCTGCTGTAAACCATACCTCACATGCACAGTGTCACTGAAGGCTGCATGCAGGGCAGCCTGGCTTTTCACTACAGTATGTTCAACCTAAATCTTTGTAGTCAATAAATGATGCAAAGCACTGCTGTGCAGACTGTGGTGCTCACACACAGCACAGAGATGCTTGTGGATGCCTCCTTTTTTGGTTAGGTTTTTTTAAAATTCCTGTCAGATTTCACATGTTTGTGGTATTGGCATGTTGAATAACATTCCAAGACTGAAATATTTAAGGTGGTAGTGTGATGGTTTGATCTTCCTTTCCTGAGAAGTAAATGCAGCATCTCCATGATGATTGTGTTGCAGTTCTGAAAAGGCTCCTGCCTCAAGGCTTGCAGAGGTGATTTCTGCTCATTTTAGCTCTCCAAACAGGCTCTGCTAGTGCCTGGCTGTAAACAGTTCAGTGTTTTGCTGCTACTAGCAGTTTCCTTTAAGGGAACTCTTAACTAATTTCCATGAAGATTTAGCTTACACTTTGAGAAAGTGCTGCTGTTTAGTCTTTCTTTATACTCCAGGCTTGGATTATGTAGTTTTCTTAAACTTGTCCTAGGATTTCTTTTCAAAAAGATCTAGATAATTGGAAGTGGCAAGCTCTTATCACTAAAATCTACTCCCAGATGGTTAAAGTGAAGCTTTTTATTTTTCTATACATCAAGGCATGAAGGTTTGCTGATGTCAAAGTCTGCCAGTCAGTTTTCAGTAGAGTTCTTGGGCAGTTTTAAGATGATGGTGCCTCTTTTGTGTTTCTGGCTTTTTTGTGGGGGAGGTCGAGGGAGTGTGTGGTTGGTGTTGTTTTATTTTTGAAGTAGAGGAAATGGCAATATGGGTTTGCAAACCTGAGCTGATAAATTCCCAGGAACTTTCAGAAGCAAGGGAGTCTGTGTTAGGGAGAGGTTATGTTCCCTCTTTCACTAACTTTTGTGTGCCCTTTTCATGGCTCCAAGGAGTGTGATTTGACATGTTTCATCCAGCGAGTCGCATAAGTAGACCTCTGCTCTTGAAATTGTATGACCTAACGTAGCTTTAGAAGGAACCAAGGTAGGGAGCAACTTTATGAGAAGGTTCACTTCTGGATTTCTGGTGTTGGTAACATGTTTTATCCTTAAAGTGAGCCAAGATATTTCTTAAAGTGGATTGGTAGAGTTACTGCGTGCTTATAAATGGGATATTCTGTCAGTAACTTCTCTTCTGAAGTAAACAGAATCCAATATCTTTAAGAAGAGTAAGATTTTTGCATTTTTCTCTGTGGTTAAAAACTTGTTGTAATGTGTTTCCGAGGAGAGGGGGAGGCATTTACTTACTTTTGAAAGACTTTTGCCATCCTCATTCTCAGCAAATTCTCTGCACAGAATATCCAACCTGACCTTATTTTGATGGGCTGGAGTACTGTGGAAGTACACTGAGCTAGGAGGCTGGGAGTGAGCAAGAGTTATAGAAGTCAAGAGAGTGACAGAATGGTTTGGGTTGGAAGGTATTTTAAAGATCATATAGTTCTAACCCCCCTGCTGTGGGCAGGGACACCTTCCATTAGACCAGGTTGCTCAGAGACACATCCAACCTGGCTTTAAGCACTTCCAGGGATGGCGCATCCACAACTTCCATGGGCAAACTGTTGCAGTGCCTCACCATCCTCACAGTGGGGAATTCCTTTCTAACATCTAATCTAAACCTACCCTCCTTTAGTTTGAAGCCAATTCCCCCTTGCCCTGTCACTACTTATCCTCATGAAATTTTTTTCTCTAGATGGCATAACAATATACTTGTAAAAACAGGCATGCTCTTCACCTGAGGAAAGCTTGTTTTTCAGTTTTAAAGCTGCTGTCTTCTGAGACTGGTTATTGGAAAATAACCAGTTATTGATTAACAGTCCTTCTGAGACCTGTGCTGCAAAGACTGCCTTTTCACATGGAAATTCTTGTGACTTACAGAAAAAATATAATGTCTAGTAGCATTTACAGGAACAGTATCTGTTTCTCTCTCTGGGGAGAGGGAACTCCTTTTTGCAGAACATCCTGACAATAGTGATTATAATGAGAACTTTCCCATCTGATCCAAATATTTCATGCTGTGAAGAGATTATTCAATATTACTCTGTGGAAAAACAGCCAGCCAAAGAGGTTCTAATTACTTGTGGCTGAGCAACAGTGCACTTACTTTCCATTCTCTGCACAGGGTTTTCCCCCTTTCTTTTTGTCAGACTTTCCTTTCACCTAAATGTTCTTTAAATAAAAACAGCATTTATTGTGTTCTCCAGAATGATTTAATATGGAGCATAACATATATGTGTTTGTGAAGTATATACCACAAATACCTTTTTAACAACATGTTTTGCCTGTAAGTTTTTGAGAAGACTTTGCTACTTGCAGCTATTAAAGGATGTGAAATCACTGTGTGCATGTGCTTCAACCTCTGCTCCCTATTGCACTCTTGGATCTTTAAAAGGGAAAATCCAATGAGATCTGGCTTTTCTGTTATGTAACACACTGCTGTGCAATTATAAACGCTAAAACCACGTTCCAAATACCTTTTATTTTGTGCTGTACTGCAAAGCAGTGCAATGTTGGATTATGTTTTATGCTTTAGTTTTTAAACGGAGAAAAATAAAATGAGGGAAATCGGGAGTCTGTTGATGTCCTGCATGCCTTTAAGATTAATTGGGACTTTGTACTGAAAGAGAAGCTAATTTGTGTTGAATACAACTGGCTGCTGAGTAAGTGGAGCGTTGAGGCTTATGTTAATTGGCAGTTGTGCCTTTTCTGCTGTTTCCTGGTGCTGTACTCGGTGACCTGGTTGGGCCAGGCTGGCATGGCTTGTGTGTGGTCAGAGCTACTCACACACTGCAGAGTGTGTGCAGCTACTCACTGCTGCCTGCAGAGTGGGGCTGTTTTAATGGGACACTGCATAGCTTGATGGTCGTGGTGCACTGAGCTCTGCCCGTCATGTGCCAGTAGAGCCAAGAGCTCTGTATGCTGAGGTGCTGGTGGCCAGGCAGATGGAAATGGAAATTGCCTGCCAGGCTGGTTTCCTGGCTCTGCTGCCACTGCATTGGATTGCCATTCATGGACTTGAGATGTAGACACGTACAATAGTTGTTATAATCTTCTATACGGTTTGAATATCTTTTGGTAATTTTTTTAGATGCAGAACTGCCTGGTCAGCCTGGGAAATAACAAATTTTTAAGTATTTCCATTCCCTGTCCCACCTGGGTAGGACATTCTAACAAATTATAGTGTGGTTTGTGATTTTGGTGAAGCTTATTGGCTGAACTTTTTTCATCAGTGGCGTTTGTATTTCTGCTGTCTGTGGGTACCTTTTAGAGGATATCTTAGTGTCAAAGCTTTCCAAGCAAGGATTGCTACTGAATGCTGTGGCAAAGTACAGAGCGGTGCTGTGGTCAAATGCTTAGTGCTTTTGATGTGAAGAGAATCCTTTGTCCCTGTATCTGCCCTTGCGCAAGTAGGGTACTACCCTTCACCCACATACTGTGACACAGGTTTTGTGACAACTCTTCAATACTAGAAATAGATTATTTGAGAAAGAACAATAGGTAAATATTGCTAAGGCATTGCTTTACCCCTAGGTAAACAAAGTAGGAACACTTATCAGTGGAGGAGATGAGGTGTGGTTTGAGGGGTTTTTTTCCCCCAAATTCTTAAACAAATACAGATATAGGCAGTTTATTAATGCCAGTGGAGTGTGGGAAGAAGTTATGCTATTGATTGCATCACAAGCTTTGGCAAAATGAAACACAAAGCTTGTAGACACTGATTCTAGATCCTGTTCTTGTTCTAGTGTGTCAAGTACTCTCCTTCTAAGAGACCAGGGAAAAAGCTCTGCTAGGCTATTATCTGCTGTAGTTAATTCTAGAAATAGATGGACACTGAATTTTGTAGTGATCTGTCACAATTGGAAAGATATGGAAAGATATCCCATGGTATCAGTTGAAGTCCACCTAGGAAAGGACTTAGGTAGTTCTGTTTATAAGCACTGAAAAGCTAGACATTATGTGTGCTCCTTTCCCATGGTTTTCAAAGCCTTTTCCAAAGGTCTTTTAATAAATTCTCTGAATGGGAGTTGAACTAAAAACTGTGAGGTAAAAACAAGGCTTATTTACCTCCAAGTATTTACAATGTTGTATGGGATAGTTTCAACTGAATGGTTCACTCTTTTCGGAGCTGCAAATCTTTTGCACAACTGTAATTCTGCCCCATGTATTTGTAACTCATGAATAGTACAGAGCTCAGTTTGTCCTAAGGAGAAGTGCTATGTCTGGGGAATTTAAAAAATGTCTGGCAAGAAGATCCATGCATAGACTTGTGCAACACCATTAAAAAGGCTGGGCCAACTTTGCCCCTGTTGTCACTCTTCTGAAGCAAAGTAAATTGAAAAAGTAGTGAATCTGATCACTCTTGAAACACTTACATTCTTCTCTTGATAATGGACTGAAAGCACTTACTGCACTGTCTGGATCTCTCTGGCTTTATTGAACTGAACTGCATTTTGCAAGTAAACAATTAGTGGTCTAATACTTGCTTGAAAAAAATAACCATACAATATCCATTTCAAAAAATGAGAAAGCTCCCAAGGACAGGTATAGCTATAGTTCCTCAAGTTGCTTTGAAGAAATTGGTACAAGTTTCTCATCAGCCTTTGAATCCCAGAGCTGTTTATCTTCTGAATTATGGTGGGTCTGTACATCCTGCTGTCACGTCTCGTCATATCTCAAAATAGTAGAACTACAAAAAGGTTGATAATTTTGTAGTGGAGTAGTTACTTTTTAAAACTTTTTTTTCTGGCAAGTGGGGAATTATTAGGCTATTAGGCAACTTGGTGAAAGGGAGTTTGGAGCAAGGGACTTGTGAATGGTCTGAATCATCCCTCTCCTCAGTCAGGGCTGAGGCATTCTGGCAGGACTGCAGGCAGTGCTGCTCCAGCACAGCCTGGTATTACTTGTATGGGGAAACAAAGGGCTTCAGTCCTGAAATACCCAGCCTGCTACTCATCAGAGAACAGGGCTCCATAGGATTTGATGGGAAGATAGGTCAAGTGTCTGACACAGGGAAGAGGGGCAATATAAGAAAGAGTTACTTCTGCTTTAATTGTTTATTTTGTTCCTGAGATCTTGCTTTTTCGCACTTTGTGTTGTTTCATTGCAATGTTTACTTACCTGGGCTTCCCAGAAGCCTGCACTCTCTGTTTACTTGGAATAGTGTCTATTTGTGTGCCAGTAGCTCATCTGACTCGTGCTTCAGAGTTTCCCAGAGATCAAAGCATTTACAAGAACTGGAGAGAAGCTATGCTGGACTGGGTCCAGATTCCTTGGGTTTCTTCTTATGCTATTAGCAGTAAATGTCTATATTGTTTTGCAGCCATACCATCAATTTGCTGCCCTGCTTATGCTGGGGGGACCTGGCACTGAATTCGACTCCACTGCATTTATTTTATTGCAAACGATGCATCATGAGTCAGAAAGAGAGAGGTGTTAAAATGATGGATTGCGGATGTCATCCAGGATGTATGAAGTCAGCATTTTCAAACACAAAAGATAGAAGTGACTGTACTGATACAGTTTGCCTGTGCCTCAGAGACACTAACAAAAAAAAGTGAAGTGGTCCACTCAATTCTTTGATATGTGGTCTCTAAAGTCTGCATTATTTCATAGTGAACTGGTCCCAAAAGTTATTGGTTGTTTGGAGGCTTGGGAGGCTTTTTCAGTTTGTTGTTTTAGTTGAAGTTTTGTTGGTGTTTGGCTTTGGTTTGTTTGGGGGTTTTTTGTTTTGTTTTTCTTTGTTTGCGTTTTGGGGTTTTTTTTGTCACAAGTACTTTAACATCAGCTAACAAGGCTGCCACCTTAAGACTAGGATTTGGCTGCAGCTTATGAACTGCCTCAAATAACACTTTGGGGAGTAATGAGGCTGCCTACTCTGCTACTGAATCAAATACTTAACTGCTGTATGGCTGTTCAGGCTCTATTCGCTGTTCAGTAATTGCTGTGTTTGATAGTGTGGTTCTGTTTTTTGAATCTCTTGACAAAATTCCTTAGTCCAGAGCTGTTTCTTCAAAGACTTGCCAAGCATACAGCTTAACTAAATGGAGAAGAGACTGTTCTTCCCACAGAATTTTGTCTGCTACGAGAAAAGGACATAGCTGGGAGGAAAGGTGCACCAGGACGTCAGGCAAGGTGCAGTTCCTGGCAGTTGTCACAGAAAGGATGTGTAGGTGTGTAGTCACATCTGGATACAGATGTGCTTATTAAAAAAGTGAATGGACAATGTTTCTGAAGGGTACCTGCATCCCATGGATACTGTACAGCAGTTACATGCACAGCACTTTGACCCTACACTGAAGCATTTGGGAAAAAGGTGGTGCACTTTCGAAGGAAAATGGCCTATCCTGGAGCTGCTAGTTGAAGTTCCCATGTCTTTCCGGTAATAACACCCTAGTAAACTAACTTCAGCCACTTTAGCCTGCATTTCTAGGAGCTCCAAAATGACGATAATAAACAGAAATATTTTTCTTTCTTTAGTGCTACTTAACTGCAAACTATGGCGCGCTTTCAAGATTCTGGATTCTACCTCTCTTTTCTTATTGAGGAAGCCTACATGCACTGCTGCTTAATGCTAACTTCTCATGACTGAAACTTGCCTATTTTGGCTCAGCAGTGGAAGCTGTGACTCTCCTGATAGCCTCCTACTGAAGAGGGTATCAGACATCATTGCTTAGGTACATAAATGTGTGGAATAACTCTTAAGTTCTCTCCTCTACTAGGATGCTGGTAAAAGGGAAGCAAATCTCACCCTCAAGTAAATTCCCTCATAACCAGATTATTAATCAAAATTGTTGATTAAAAAGAAAAAAAGGATTCTGTGGATATAGGCCTAACTGAAGTCCAAATATGTGTAGTGACATAAATTGCACTTTAAAAAACTTGAAATTAAATTGGTATCCTAAGGCTCCTACAAAATAGTTGAAGAAAGTTCTTTTGCTAAAACTGTGTAATCAAATGTACAATTACAGGTTAAGAATAAAAAATATTGTGTGTGTTTGGATCACATTGTTGGGCAGAAAGAGGACTTTGTTCAGCATCTAATGAATTGTCTAAGACTACCTGGATCACCTACAGGTCTTCTTCCTGGCAAATGGCTCATGAAGACTCAAAGAGATGGGTGTGTTTCTCTCCCCTTCCTGGGATGGGAATTGCAGAGCACTTGCATCTGTCAGCTTCCAGCTATGTATGGCCATACTTTGCCTTACACAGGTTGTTTTCAGGACAGCCATGGAAGAGACTGAACTTTCAAAAGGGACCTTTACATTGTTCTTGGTCTTAAGCCAATGCACTCAGCTATTTTCAGCTAGTGCTCTTTGGGGTGTGGGGAGTGTTTTCAACATGAGATCTGCTCTCAGTACCAATGCTTCTGTTTTAATTGCTCTTTTTGAAGTTTATGTACCAGCCTTCTTTTGAGTATGGGGGCATTGCCCTTCTGTGTGCAGTTGGAAGGACAGAGCTCACACAATGGGCCAGGAGTAAAGCCAACAGAATAGTGAAGGAGACTTGACTTCTGCTTATTTTTGTGCCACAGTGACTATTGACTTCTACAGGAAAAAAACCTAAAATTAGGTTGTGTTATTACTGCCGCGCAGAAGGAGGTGACTGCTTGTTCAGGTTTTCAGAAGCTTTTTCTGTTCATGTGCTAAAATAATTTTGTGAGGACATTGAATCTACAGTGAAAGCACGTCTTGCCAGGAAACTCTTCAGCCCCATAATTGTGATTTTTTCGTGTCTACCAGAAACCAAGTAGCACATGTATGATAAATAACTAATAGGCTAATTTATTACATTTATAGACACAAAGAAAAAGCAATAGGTGGTTCACAGACAATTTAAGAAGGCCCACCTGGAGAGTCAAACCAGTAAGTGGGGCAAAGCATATGTGGAGATACCTCTGCTGATCTTTCTACTGCTGATCTGCCTCCTGAAGGTGAAGCCTTGCCTGCCTGTGTAAGGCAATCTTCTGCTAATCTGGGGAAATCCATTTTGTCTCAGTCAGTTGATATAGGCAATGATCTCTTTACTCAGACTGAGCTTTCTTCCTCAGAGATAACTTGGAGGGATAGCATTATGAAGACATGACACTGCTCTCTCTGCTGCTCTGGTCACTCTCAGTATTTGACTGAGGAACACACACTTGTCAGTGCATCCAAAACCTGCTGAGATGAAGTGGCTAAAGTTTATGAATATGAGAGTCTCTGATGACACTTACTTGTGCTAAAGTAACGACTGTTCTTTATTCATTCATGGAAGTCTCTTGCCCTGCTGGCCTGATTTCTTGCATCCTTCTTGAGCCTGACAGAAGTGATCTCAACTCTTACGGATCCTTCTTCCCATCAGGGCCGGTTCCTATGGGATTCTTAGGAGAAAATCCCTGAAGAGCCTAAAGTCACCTCTCCTGATGTCTGTGGTTATAATCTTACTTGCTGCCCTGCTTCCTTGACACCTAATAATGAACTCCACACTCTCATGGTTGCTGAAGCCAAGGCTGCTCCCACATCTCCAACAAGACCTTCCCCATTTGGTAGCATGAAGTCAAGCAGTCACACTGTTCCTTGTGGGATCCTCTACTACCTGAGACAGGAAGTTGTCACCAGTCCAGTGCTTTCCAGGAACCTTCTCTACTGTTAGTCTCTTCTTTGCTGTGTTGCTGCTTCAGCACTTCAGCAGGTGTCAGGATGGTGAAAATCCCCCAGAAGAACCAGTGCCTGTGACTTTGAGGCTGCTTTGAGCTTCTGGTAGAAGGGCTCATCTGCTTCCTTCCACTGATCAGGTAGAAGGAAACAAACACCCACAACAGCGTCTCTCTTACTGGTGTGTCCTTTTATCTTGGCCCTCAGGTCACCATCCATCCCAAGACAGAGCTTGATACATGCGGAGTGTTGTCTCACATAGAGGGCAACTCCACCACTGTGTCTTCCTGGTCTGTTTCTCCTAAAAAGCTCATGGCCCTGCATGACAACATTCCAGTAATCCCATCCTGTGGGAGCTATTCCATCACATCTCCATGATTGCAATGAGGTCAAAGTCCTGTGACTGCATACAGATCTCCAGTTCCTCCTGTTTTTTCCCCACCCTGCATGCCCTGGTGTACAAGCACCTTACAGAACTATTTGATTGTGCCAATATCCCCGTGGGGAAGGAAAGGACTGCCCCATAATCCGGTGTTGTGGTTACATCTTTGGCTGCTTGTGCTGGTTTGAGGTATTCCCTCTTTAGCTTCCTTTTCCTCCTAGAGTGGTTGCTACAGTTCTTCCCTCCCACACCCAATCTCTGTTGAGCCTATGTCCCAGTCCCCCTTCCAATCTCATTTAAAGGTCTCTAATGAGCCCTGCAAACAGACACACAGGGGCCTGCTTGTTGCCAGCAGCCTCAGTGCAATAGACACTGACCTAAACACTTAGCACCCTGATCTTTACTTGTTTAGCTCTTTCAGCTTAGGAAAAAACTGCTAAATTTTCCTATTCTTTTCAGAAGAAGAATAGGAAGGGATCCTGTTTTTAAAACAATTCAGAAACTGATTAGGAGAAACAGCTACTAGTGCTCTTGTAAACTCGACTCTCTATAGATTCTTTTAAAACAAAAAAAAAGCACATGTTTTTCTTTTAGCTGGCTTTTTCGTAGAAAGCCTCTACCAAGTGATTTAATACATATTTTTTGTGTAATGTTTTGTGTATATATACGTGTTCTGGCTCTGTATAGAAACAGCTTTCTCGCTTTTAAAGTGAGCTAAAATACCATCTATTAAATATTATCTTCAAGGATGGAAATTCATCTTCCTCTCTCTTTTCAGCCCTGGCCTGTTATGAACCTTAGTGCCTAAGTTTTGCTTGCATTAGTGCTGCTCAATCTTTATGGCCTACATGTATCTAGGGCATTCTGCAGCTACTCCAGCACACTCTGTGGCTATTTTTGGCAGTGTAGCTTTTGTCTGGCAGTGCTAGAGAGGGATGGCATATGCTCACTGCTTTGCATGTGACTTGATTTAAAGGTGAATTATGTGATTTTGTTTATGTATATGTATTTATCAGAATTTTATAAAACCCACTCTGCATAATGTAGAAACCCATGCAAATTTAATATGCTTGACTGCATGAGGTTTTATTCTCCTTTTTTATGTAATTGTATGCTCAGTGAACTGTGCATTAGAAAGTGAATTAGCAAGTTAATTTACCCTACAATGCCAGTGATAGAATAGCTTTTACCTCCTCAGGCCGTGTGATCTGAACTGTGTGAATGTATCAAAATACACAAACACTCCTTTTGGAACCATTGCTGGGAGGGGCGTTGTTAGTTTAACCTGTTCTCTCCCTAGGTTTTTAATTCTGGTTTGCAGTCACTATCAGTGAGTGGGGTGTTTTTGGACGTGGTCTGAGTGAGCTGGATTTTGGGGGTTTTTGTGTGCTTTCCATACTTCATGTGTTGTACCTCAATGGGACCTTTTGCAGAGCAGGTTACCTGCTCATCATCTGAACAGAGATAAATAAAATTAATTATAATTACTGAGAAGAGATAAATAAAATTAATTATAATTAATCTTTAGTATTCCTAATTGAAGGCAATTAATATTTACATTTTATTTTAAGTTTGCAACTTAAAATACATAATGTTTAGCAATCAACTTCCCTAATATTCCATAAAACTGTCAGGCTCAGTTCCATGGGAACAGCTCTAGAGTCTTAGTTACAGTTTCTACGAGAGGGTAGCCAGTCCCCCAGCAAACTTTGGGTTCAGATGTTTTCAGTTGTAGGACTAAAGGAGAATGTTTGCATCAGAACCAATAATTTGAATAAATGGATGGAAAAAGAGCAGAGAATAGGAATGTTTTCATCTAAAGATCCAGATCCAAATTGTAAGAGGCGAAGTCCTGGTTAGTGCTCCTGGGATTTTCATTGCTGAGGGAAGGCTCTGACAGGACCACATGCTCAATCCCACTCTCCCAGGCTCTCTGGTTATATCCCAGCCACATGGCTGCTTTTCACATTGCAGGACAGGACTCTGACTGCTCTGCGCCTTTTTAAGCTCCTATTCATGAGCCAGCTCGCAGAGTGGGTGGGACAAGCCATTGTGCCACATGTGTAGAGGAGTTATTATGGCTTAGCAAATGGTTAGTGTAGAACCAGCATGTTTATTAGCTGTTGGCACTGAAATGAGAGGTATAATGCTGCCATGATTTTGTTGGTCTGACAAATCCAATTTTAATTGTCTTAAACGAAATGTATAATGAGGGAATTGCAGGGGAGAATTATGTTTGGTCATATTACACAGATGTGTGTTACGTCTTAGCGTAAAGTTAAACATGGCACAGAGTAGGTGGCCCTAGAGAAAAGGTATTTCTTAAAATCTGGATTAAATATGCTAATTATACTATTAGCAGGGTTTTTTGAGGATGAGAGAAGTTGTATAGCAGTTGGTATTAATTTGCTAATAACTTATTTGCCCTGTTGAGCAAAGTGTTGACATTAATGACTGCGCTAGGATTGTTGAAAAGGCTCATTTGTTATCAAGCCAATAGAAGCAGATCAAGAATCGCCTGATTTCCAAGAAATGTTAAAATGCCAAATAATATGTTTAATACTAAAATCTTTAAAATGCCTAAGTAAACAATCTGCTTTTGTGCACATGCAAAAATTCTTTAAAATCAAGGCTCCATGTGAATTCAGTTTTTGATCTTGAAATGCTTGTGTTTTTTTAGTATTGCTATAACTGATCTTTGCATTAAGCTGTTTGAAAAGGGAGGTGAGGGTGTGTTTTAAACAATTGAAGGGCTGTTCAAGGCAAACATGGAGGCTCCACTGTTTGACTTCTCCATTTTATTTGGGAGCAAGTTGGAGCTGGCTGACCAAGGCCTCCTTCCCAGGCAGTGTGTTTTGAAATAGGAAGTGGGGCAGTGTGGTAGACAGCTGCCAGCACCAATAACCGGTGGCTTGAGCTGCTTAACAGAGGCTAAGCCCAAATCTACTGACGCAGAGCACGGGGAAGTGCTCCGCAGACTTCTCCCCCCTCCCTGTCCTTGCATATAATCTCATGATGCTGTGGATGTGACAAACTCCATTTTGATCAGATGTTGGGCCAGAAATGGTGAGAGCAGGTCAGTTTTGGCCTGGAAAGGATATCCTGATGGCATGAGTTCTCCATGCTTCCTGAAACTGCGCCTTTTTCTTCCGTGACACCACCTCCTTTCTACTTCAGGTTTGCAAAACTGCTGGCCTGAATTTTTTTCATGTGGGCTGGGAGATTGAAGCCATGCATACAGGGTGATATGGATCATGCCATGGATGCACAGTAGACCTCTGCAGTGCAAATGAGTGTTCAGTACTGAATATAATGGATGAAATAGGTAAGCACCTTGCTCTTCATATTTCCAGAAAAAGACCTTTTAAATGGCTTTCCAATAGAAATTTGTAAATGGAAAACATTATCTCTAGTTGTGGGATGCCTGTAGTAGTTTTCCTCTGTACTTTCACTTTATAATTAACTGTAAGAAGTCTATAATGATGCAAAGGGTTGCAGAAGAACAATCTGCTGATACACTGATATTCTGACTTTCTTTCTTTCAAGACAGATTATGAAAGGGAAGGTTTTCCCTTTCTGCAGTATCTGCTATTAATATCTAAGTAATTAATTACTAATTGTTTTCTAAAATACAAGATTACTTATTAAAGTTGACTTGGTTGTAAGTAGCCATACTCTTGATTGTTGGGAAAGATGGGACAGGAAGGGCTTGCAGATATGATTGTCTAGTAAGAAATGCTGGAGATGTAAAACCTGTGAGTGAAATAGAAATGAAGGCCAGCTTTGAGATGTTATCATGGCAGGCTGGAAGATGGTAATTATCTGGAGATAGGTTGAGAGACAGTAAACAAAAGGACCCAAGAATGTAGCCCCTCTCCACCCTGCCAAGGCATCAGGGAAAAAGTAGGTAAGAAAAATAGTCTTTAGAGTTTAGACTATAGGATGATATAGTAATAGAGTAGTTCTCATAGGCTGCATGCAAAGTTTGTAGGTTTTCTATCTCTCACTGGGTGGTCACTGTAAATTAGAATATTCAACACAAAAGGAGATATAATGTATTGTAACAAGGTCCTCTCTCTCTTACCTCTCTTACCCCTCTTAACTCTTTTACCTCCCTTACCTCATACCCTCTCTCTCTCTCCCTCTCTCTTTGGGGCTTCCCTTCAGCCAAGGCTGGTGGCTGAAGGCAAAGCCCTCTTTACCCACGACCCTTGTAGTAAAACCACGTGTTTCTAGAATATCTCAGGTCTGCAGAGTTCCTTCTCCCTGCCATCCACAGATGATCCTACACTTGATATATCGTGCAGTTAGCTGCTTGTTCACAATATCATTCAGTCTAATTAGTTTTGACTTCAAATCCATGAAACAGGAAAGGGGCCTGTTTATCTGTAATGAAGTCTTTTACATAAGGGCTTGCAGTTGCTAAAACAGCTGCAGTGCAACATCTCAATTCCAAAAGTACTAAAAACTTTGGTATCAGAACATTTCCTTTCCTTCATCCACTCTAGGCCAGACAACTGGCAAAAGATGTTCTGTGGTATGGAAGCACTGCCAGAGTTATTCCCCAAAGGGTGAATGAATGATGCTTTTTGTAACTTTTAATCTCTTTAGTTATTCAACTTTGTACAGGCACAGCATGAAAACAAGAGTATTATTTTGTGTTTTCCCTTCTACTTACATTTCGGTTATTTTCTTGTGAATAAACACAGCAAAAATATCTTTAAAACCCCAAAACAAAACAATAAATCATTTTTTGATGAAGATGCTTTTTTTGCTGTCTCATTTTGTCATTCAGCATGTCTGTTTGAGTTTTTGGTAACTGGCTGCTGGAGTTTAGTCTGTAAACTTTAGGTTATATCATAAGGGTGTCCTTTTTGTTTACTATGAACTGTCTCTGAAGTAATCACTTAATTGCTCTTTATTTCCTTTGCTCTAAGTGCTACTTATCATACCTGGAAGTAGCCTGATATTGAATAGTAGCTTGATGCTATCATGCTTTCTATGTGAAACACCTTTATCTGACACTTCCCCTCCTGGATTGACAGCTCACAGTTTCTGTAGAGAGATGGTCCTTTTCTTCATCCTCTCTACCCCAGGTGCCATCTGCAGCAGTACTTTTTTTTTCACCCAACTGTTGGTGTCTGGCATTATGGGCTCTAGGGCTAACCTGGAGGGGTGGAAGTAACCACAGATGCTGTAAACAGAGGAGGCAGCACCTCCTGATGTTGCCTAATGTTGTGGTGCCTGCCTTAGCACACGGCAGTGCTCAATCAGCCCTTGCCCATCATGGTACCAAAGGGCACAGGATGCATTTGTGCTCACTGAACAGTCAGAGCTCCTAGGAAGTGTGGCCTGATTTGATGCCTGCAAATTTCATTTGCTTCAGTAGTGGCTATCATATTGGGATTATTCTCCAAGTGAATTGAGTATGAGGATTTTTTATCTCCGAGTAAGACTGTGAAGTTACGACAATGAATAATCTGGGGGGTTTTGAATTCACTAGTTAAGTGGGGCAAATGAAACTTAGTGCTTCTGGAAATAAAGGGTTGCTAGCACTATTTCATATCTAATTACTGTTTGTGTATGCTTAACTATTTTTCTTGAAGGTTATAAGAATTTCTCCCTTTTTAAAATTTCTGATCTTAGATTGCAGGCTTTTTCTCTTGGGAGTGGAGAGTTCAAGGAAGGGAAAAATGAGGATGCTGAGCTGTGGAGTAATTGTAAGGGGGGAAAAAGCAGTAAAAATAAGTTGAGACCACCCACCTCACTTTAATTTCAAACATAATTGGGAACTTCAAATGTGAAAACTTGTTGCTGTAATCTGTTGTATCATTGCCAAAATCTTTGAAAATTGAATTAATCTGAAATCTTAATATTGGTTACCAAAGCAGTGGAATTCTGCAGCTATCAGATAATGCCAGAGAGTAGAAATGGAAGTATAATATAATAAGAAAACCATTATTGGAGGATGTGAACAGCATTTTGTTTTAAGGCCTTGATTAAATGAATTAATAGAAAACAAGGGAAACCTTTAGGTCGTTATAACTTAGGTTTTTTACTTGGCTATTTTTAAAAATCAGCATAATAATAGAATTACTAAATTAAACAAGAAATTCCTATATTTTGAAGCTGTTTTAGTAGAAAAGAAGAATAAAGACCTGGTATGGAACTCTTCACTACTTATAATAAGAAAATAGCACTAAGTGAGGGGTTTGGATGTCACTTGCTGTGTCTCTTGCCTGTGCAGTGCTACAAAGTCAGAGCTGCTGCAGTTCTTAAAAACCTGTGCCCAGTGACTAGCATTAGTATGGGAAACAAAAGCAGAGGCCAAGGCAGCGTAAAATGATGCAGGTGGGAGGAGTAGGGAATGTGGAGTAGCTTGTACATTCACAGACACATTTGTATATGCACAGCCTTAATGCTTGACTTCCTGCCCCTCTGGCCTGGTTGGAAAGCAGATGTATATTAACAGAAAGTTGGCATTGAATAGGGACAACTAAAGGTGTCATTCCTATGAAATAAAAGGTTTGTTATAACTTTTCAAAACTAGACTCACGTATTGAAATATAGCTTCCCTTATGTTCTTCTTTCTTGTGGTTACGGAGGCATATTGCTACAATTAGAAGCCCATCATACATCTACAAAAATTGAACAACCTATTTGATCAAATAGAAATTATAATGCTTCTTTCATTTGGTCTATTTTTTCCACCTGCAAAGAAGATTGCACAGGTTTCTTGGACTAAAAAGAAAACAAAATCCATAGCTCAGAATATGTATTTGTATATGTTTGCTTCTTCTGCCTAGGGCGATAGGAGAGAAGCAATTTTTTGTCATGTATGCAGAACAAGTCACAGCTCAGACAGAAAGCAGATCATTTCCAGCTATCTGAATCAAAGCAAACAAAATTTCTGTGGTGTTTTCTTTTCTAGGCAGTAAAATATTTAAAATACATGTATTGCCAAGCAACAAAACGTCTTTTAAAAAAAAGACATTTATCCACCTGCCTGAAATGCATATGCTGTTTGTTCTCTGAAAGTGTACAGTCAATGCATGAAGCAGAATGAGACGTTTGTTAACAAATGTTCTTTGGAAGTGTTCTCTTCCCGATTTTGAAAACTTTAACACTAAGTTGTCAAAATAAAAATGAAGCAGTGTTTGGAGATCTGCCAGATTTGAAATTATAATTACGCTATTAAAATAAAGCCTGAGGATAGCTGACTTAGGCAGGGACTACACGTGCTTCCTTTAGTCATGAATAATAAAAATGGAGATGCTAATAAATAGCTGTTGCTTGTACTATTACTTTTATAATACTAGTTTCGGGTTTTCTGTGATGTCAGAAGACATCAATAGAGACAGCAAATTTACAGAGTTGTGTAGTTTTGACTTTCCAGCTTAAGTGATATTTTTAATACAAGGTAGCTGAAAAATCATTTGAAATGGCCCTCTGCTATTTTTAATGTGTCTACCACTTTAAAAAAATCCATATAATCCTCTTGAAACAGATGGCTACAGTGAGTTAAAATCACATGCTAGGATTTGGGTTTTTACCTGGTACTGAAACCAACGTCATGACATGGGGATGAACCACTGAATTTGGAGGTGAAAACTGATTTCAATGCTGTTAAAAAAAAAAAAAAAAAAAAGGCTGTGGGGAACTGTGGCGTTCCTTTGGATGTAGCATTGGCTGTTAGATTTATTTCTTTTAGTTTGTGTTGTTTTTTCCAGACTATATTGGAATGTGGAGGTTGTTGTCAACTACACAACCTCTTCTTCCGTGAGAAATAACAAATAGGAAGCTAAAAACTTTAACTTCAAATCCTATAAATACTTGGAATGCCTAACAAAAGACAGGATTTCAGCTGAATTTTTTTTGTTTAACTCCTATATCAAAGTGTCCCCCAGGAACACTTTGGGAGAGAGGATTGAGGTGTGAAGAGGAGGATGTTGGTATTAGCCTTATCTAAAACTAAAACATGCATGTGTTTTCTTTTTTTAACAGGTCAGCTGCTTTTTTTTTTTTTTCTACAGACCTACAGTAGCATTTCTAGTGATGATAACAAAACATTGGTGTTCTTGTCCAGATAACTGGAAATAATTTAATCTAGCTGGTGATTAATGAAAGGAGCACATAGTATTTCAGTTCTTTGCTTGTTTCCTGCACTCCTTTCATTGTACAAGGAAGCAAATGAATGGAAGAGCAAAGTGTTGACACACATTTTAAGTTTTTACAGTTAAGTCACTTAGTAGCTAAAATTTTTATCCTGGTGTATTCCAACAGTTAACCAGAGATTAATTTGAGCCAATGGACAGAGAAGTTGCAGTCTTTCCTTGGATTAAGATCTGAATTCCACTAAAATGCATTTAAACCTAATAAACACAACCCCCTGTTGTGACTGTTCTGCTATCTATTTTATCAAGTACACACAAGACAATATACTGTGTTCAGCAGGCACAAGAAGAGTGCAGCCCAGGTTCAAGCCTCAGTTGACAGGTTGCTGTTAGGCCCGTTGGCACATGATAGATTTAATGGTTAAAAAGCTGGTGATGGGGCACAGTCGGTTGGTTTTTTTTTTCTCCTACTCTACTCACTTGACTGAGAGAGCTTTTCATCTTGACATGCCCCTATTCTCAATTTCTTAATGCTGCTTTAGCTAGACTTGCATCAAACTGCAGAGCAAGCAGAATGTATGAAGAGGAATATTGGGACAGGGTGGTTTGAATGTGTTACATCCCTTAGGAATGTCCTGAACAAGAAGTACTGCTGCTGGGTCTGCCAGATGAGTAGCTCAGAAACTAGGTTATTGTGAAAGAACATGCTACTGTTGCAGTCACAGATTATTTGTGTGCTTTTAGCTGAGGAAAATATGGTGTATTTGTGCTAAAGCATGTCATTGTTTTGTGCCATGCTAAATACATCTCTGCTGCTTCGATCAATTCTTTCACAACAGCAGAGGGGTATGGTAGTCTTACCAGGACAGCTTTGGAGGAGGTACTCCAGTGACTTTGTTTAATTAAATCATAACCAAGTCCTTCCCTCCACTGTATCAAATGCAAAGGTAGCTCTTAAAGATGCACAGTTTAATAGCCTGAATGCATACATGGAAGCAAAGGTGATATTCCACAGGACTACCGCAGACTTAAACATGACCTGTAAAGGAAGCTGTGATGCTCAAAGCAGTCCTTAGGCCCTTCCTATACTTTCTGTAGTTTTCACAGTGGCCCAGTGAGACCCAGTCCCCCAAGCCTTGCAGTCAGTGCTAGTAAGCTCTTTTTGCTTAATGAAGCTGGGTCCTCAGGCTCTCAGGGGCCTGCAAACTTATGCATGATGTAGTGCCTTCTGTGTGCTGGTTTGTCAGCCACGAGTGGGTGATGTGCCCGTGATTTACGAAGCTTGTTCATCTGTCCTGGAAGAAAGCATTTTACATGTTCTATCTAGTCCTGGTGAAATACATATATGTGCAATAACAGAAGCACTTGTAAAATAGACAGGAGATATATAAGGATCTTTCCTCACTGCTTCAGCCTTGAAGCTGGCTTACACACTGGCCACAGAGCCCCTTGGAAGCTGGTATAGCTGGTATAGCATAGAGTGTGTATTAGCATCATCTGCCCCTTTTTTTTCAGACTGCTACTTCTGTCCCCTGGGCATGCAGAAGGATATGCAAAGAGTGAGGACAGGAGGCAACGCTAAGCAACTTGACCCTCTCTTTTCCCTGTCTGAAGCCTGAGCTCTATTTTCTACTTGATTTTACTTTAAAGAAGTCTTCCTCACCGTGTGGCAACTGAGCCCAGGGCTCCACATGCTAATGCAGAGGAACTGTATTATTTCCTTTCCCTTCTATAGCTTTCTTAATTAACATTTTCATTGCTTAATCTACATGGCTCAGCCTGTCTGCATGCCTTCTCTTGTTACAGTCTCTGAAGTAAGTGATTTAAGAATTTGATCATTATATACCTGGAAAAACTAGTCTGTATAATCATCTTGCTAGATTCAAAACACCTGCTTGCTCTCTAGTTACTTTTTCTCTGTGGAAAGACTGATATTATTGATGGTAAAATTAGGAATGGCCTCAGTGTTGACTTTTGTGACTTTGAGGACTGTTAGAGATCGCTGAAACTTCTTCACAGTAGATTTTCTCTACCTCGTGGTTAAAATAGGAGGACCACTTTTGAGTAGGAGAATGAAATAGTTCTTGTTTGTTGAAATGTTTAAATTTTGTGACTTAACCCAGTGTTGCTCTGATATCTCTGGATTTCCTCTACAGTCCTCAATCAGTATAACATGAAGGGCTTCTGAAAAATCATACGCTGTATATTTCCCTGCATTTCAATGCTCAAGTACAGCAATAATGTAACAAAGTCACATCAGAGAAAGTGTTAAAATCGGTTCTAAAATGCAGTCTTGGATTAAAGCACTTCAGGATTGTTGCTGCTGTTTGGTACATCTGTGTCCTCATACCCAGAAGAGTACTAATGATACGATGTCTGTGGCACTTAGTAAGAGAAAATGCAGTTGTGTACACCTCTTCTAGACAAACAAAGCTGTAAAAACAAGTACGCTGTTGCAGATGGTTTTATGAAGAAAAAATCAACCCAAACAAAAAACCCCAACCACAGATGAGCGAGCTGCCAACTGTTGTGTAAATATAGAGAAATCCTTAGAAATCTGCACTAAGATGTCTACATGTTTAATACGCCATTAAGCGCTTAGCCTTGGGAGGGAGGCCCACATGAGGCTTTTTCTCCATCTTCAGAGCCAGTAGTTCAGTAACCATTTCTCAGCTAGTCTGTTTCAGCCTGAGTGCATGTAGTGAAAAGAACCCTTTCTTGGTTTGTGTGGTTCATTGAACAAGGTGGCCACTTAAAAACAGGAGCATTTAGTGTTATTCATCATGTCACCCTTTGCTTTTACCCTGACTGACCCTTCAGCTCTGCAGAAGGGAGCACATGCAGTAATTAATCAGCCCATGCTCATTATTTCAGGTCACTTGCATGGTTTAGACAAAAGGAAGAAGAATAAAAATGCAAAATATTTTCCACCATTTGCTTTTAAGGGCAGGGTGGAGCACGACAAGGTGAGCTGTGGGGTTTGCTACAGTGAGTTTAGTTGGTGTGCTGCCTTTGGTGGTGGAGAATTAATTACATGCAGTTGGCTGGGTGGCCACCTCTTAAACAGGAACAGCCAGAGCTGCCTTAGGCTGCTCAGCTATAGGGAAAGGGGCTGTCATATCTGCATTTGAAGGATTAAGTGCTTTGTGAGGTAGGGAAGGAACATCTTGAGCACTTCTTTGTATTCAGAATATTTTGTGGTAGGAATTGTTAATAGCTAGTGGTCCATGGGACATAATAAGTTTCAGACCTCATCAGGCACGCAAAGTACCTATTAAAAACAATAGTGGATACCTCTGAAAGTAGTTTTAAGAATAAATATGAAGAACATACATGTAACGGTGTAGTTAATTATTTGTCCAGTGTTACATGTGCTTAGGAAACTAAATTCTCGTAAGACTTGTTTTGAGAGCATTTCTGGATGGTGGTGGTGACTTGTTCTATAGTAGCAATTAGACACTGGTGAATCTGGGACATATTTAAGGTTTTGTGTATGATAGTATTAGAATTGGAGAGGCATTTTCTTTCCACTCACCTGGTATGGTTCCTTCTGATTTGTACTTATCTCAGAGGAATCTAGTTGTTTCCTGTTCTGTCTTTCCCTGTAACTTGCCTTACTTTCCCATTTTGTCGCACCAACCTAGAATAAAAGTCTGTTCTGTAGCAATTAGGGATTGATTTGTCGGTTCAGATCTTTGATGAAGCGCCTGAATGGGCTTAAATTTATGCATAATGGTCTCTTGTCTTAAGGAAGGGTTGCAGATCTTCTGCATAGGAGGAGGTGCTTGTAGGGTGGGAGCTTTGAGTAGTGCTACTGTGCAAAGATGTTTTTAACATATGCAGATATGTTATTTAGCTTCCTACTGAAGATGTACAGCCTGACTCACAGCAGCATCGCCTGATGCGTGAACTACTTGGAGTACAGTGTCCTTCTCCCAGGTTGCTTACAGTCTCTTAATCATTACAATATCTAATCCTAGATTAGATGTTGAGGAAGAACAGTTTCCAAAGCTAGCTCCTGACCAGATGACTCACCAGCATGTCTTTAAGAGATTTCCTTGGAACGTCCGCAGAAGATTATTGTTCTAGAGGAGATCTGAGAGCACCACAGACAAATTCATGTCATCTAAATATAACATTAATTCTTCCAAGGGGAAGATAATTTCCAACCCTATTTTTTTTTTTTTACAATATTATCAGAATGAGCTTCCCAAATAATCATGTTCACCTCTGCATGTAACTTGGCATGTTACCGAATTTCTTCCAAATAGAGAATTGATAAGTGTTCTGTCCTCTTCAGTATAACTTCTATTCTTTTGAGGTAGAATGGTAATTGTTTTTGTCTTAAAACCACGCTACTTTATTCCAGTGTACACTGGGCACAGCTATGAGGGGAAGAATGAAGTTATATACATTCTGCAAGTGAAAACAAATTACATGTTTATTAGCACAATCTAATTGCATAGGTCTAGTCTTCTACCAAAATTAAAATAATCTTTTCTTGGCTTACCAGAAATTAATAAAAGCTGGAACTCCTTAATTCATACTATTGTTTCACATTGTTTGCCATCAGAATTCAGGAAAAAGGTTTTGAACTCCTAACTCAGGATCAACTCTTGGTTGTGATTGGTTTATGAGACAAACAATAGATAGACAAAACAAACAAATATAAAAGATAAACAAATTTTGTGTTAGTGTCATCAAAATAAAGTCAAATATAGACAAAATAAACCTCTATATAGGGTGCAAATTAATCTCTTTTCTTGCTACAATCTCAATTTACCTTAAATAAATACAAGTATATGTATATTAATGGTTGTTTTCAAGTCTAGATGTAGCAATAGCAGGAGGTTTAACTTGTATAGCTAAATTTAGACTGCTCCTAATTTGCAGAAGGGTAGGAGGAGATGACAGCTAGGCCTACCTACTGCTAATTTTGCAGGTATGAGTATCAGTTCACTGTGACACTAATTACTGTTCATTTGTGTAGTTTGAAAATGTGTGGGTTTGGCTTTAGTTTCTGTTAGTGAATTTTGGAACTTTAAAAATAGAAGGTAGTTCTCTTTCTCTCTGGCTTTGCATAGGACCCTGATGTTGTGCTGCCTTGAATCAGGTGCTGTTGTTCAAGGTGGTGTAGAAATGCCAAGAACGATCTGTTCAAACATCTGACAGATTTTTAAAGCTGTCTGAATTTTCAGAAACTGACAAAGAATAGTGATTCTCTTGATAAACAGTTAAAAAGATCAGTGTGTTGAAGAGTTGTGGTGGTTAGAATGCTTTGGATGCTTTACAGCAGCCTAATTCCCATCCAAAATAGTCTGTATTGTGTAAGAACACTAAGAATAATAATTTGTTCCATTATGAAGGCTGCAATCAGTTCCAAATCACTCTGTTCCTAAGACCTCTCTGAAGATCACATGTCTCTTTTTAACATAAAAAATTCATATTCAGCTTTATAGTGTTGCTAGATGGAAGATCTTGTCTATTTGTTGCTTCATTTTTCTTCAGAGTCTATTTTTCTGCTTTCTGGGCCTTAGAATAAAACTACTCTTGATCCCCTTCAAACATACTCCCAACAAAGCTATTTAAAAAACATGATACCATTTTTCCCACTTATCTGTTTTGATCTGTGCTGCAAAGCAGACTATGAACAGCAGAGTAAACACTCAGCTGTGAGAGAATCCACCCCCAGGCTTGTTATCAGGCCATGAATAGCATGGGACTTGTCAGCTGAAGATCCACAAGAGGTATTTCAGACCCTTTACTGGATGAAAAGAGGAAAAAGAGAGTGGGCAGATCACATATCACAGAATATTCTGAGTTGGAAAGGACCCACAAGGATCATCAAGGCCAACTTTTAAGTGAGTGGCCCATACAGGGATTAAACCCACGACCTTGGTGTTTTTATCACCATGTTCTCATCAACTGAGCTAGTGTCACGGTGTAAAGAGAAGGGATTTGTGCTCTCTGTAAAGGATGATTAGGAGCTTGGCTTGGGCCAGGTGACAAACCAGTAGAAATGTTGGTGCTGCTGCCTTTAGGTAGCTAGAGAGAGCCTCAGGCTGTAGAACTCACAGAACTGTTCTGGAAGGAAAATGCAGCTGGGTGCTAGAAATCAGGAGATGAGTTTAACACATTCCAAACCAATTCTTGATGCAGGTTATCAGTGAACTGACTAGCAGTCACGATCTGCTGGACCTGCTGCTCACAGACAAGAACTGGTAGGTGATGGAAAAGGTTGAGGGCACCTTTAAAGTGCTGTCTGGCAAACCTTAGTTTTGCAGAGCGTTTGTCTCTAGTTGCATCAGCTTTTGGCATTGATCTTCCATTAAAAGCAGGAGAAGTGCTTGTTGGAAGTAAAAAGTGCTGACAATTTTATTTTGGTTTTGTTTGTTATAATTGCAAAGCTGGCACAGCAGTAGGTAAGCACTAATGAAAATAAGTTAGTTGGTGCTCCAGTTGTTGGAAGTAATGTTTTAAAGTGTTTTGAACAGATACAGAATGGATCTTGTTATTGTGTCCTCTATTGTTATGGTTGTGATATGAATCCTAATTGTTCAGAGCCTGGTCAGCAATGTTCTGCTTGGCTGTGCTGATCAAGGGGCTGTGAAGCAAGGTGATCTCTTACACAGCAGCATCATGCTTCAAAGTGATTGACTGAAATATTCATTGTGTTGGATGAAAATAAACCAGTAAGGTGGACCTGAATTATGTTATTTTAGTCACATTCCATAGGACTTTAATAATCTTGTAGCCTGGAACCTCACTAGTGGTGAGCTACTCACTGCCCACAAAAATAATTTCATGGAAGACTGAAGCAGGTTTGATGAGTTATGTCTCCCTGTGGAATGACAATCCACATGGGCAAGGCTTAAAGAGTAACCTTTTAGATAAGTCCATTTGCATCCCAAAAATAACTTCCACAGTGCAATACAGGGAGCCCAGGAAGCACTTAGTACTAGCCTGATTCCAGCAGTAATTGATCTATGTGTTCCCAAGTTTTGTGCAACAAAACCTTGTCTGTGTCTCCCATATAAGCAAAAATTTCGTAGTTATAATTTAGTCTAGCCAGGAAGGGGAGTGTGGGGATCCTGCAGCAATTTATGAGAGCCATTGCATTGTTGGTATGGAGCCAGTTCTGTTCTGTGGTTGCACACAAGAAAACTTAATGGCTCTGGCCACCAGCCACCCAGTCACTGTTTCTGTGAGGAAAGGAAGGGCTGGAGGGCAGTGCTTGAGTGGTTTGCCTGAAGATGAAGCAGTCTCGAGCATTTTTCCATCCCCATTTCACCTGTCCGAGGCAAAGGAGGGAAGTGTGGTCAGCCTGTCTGAAGTTACTGGACCTGCTACCACTGGCTGTCAGGCATGCAGAACAGGCTGCCTGGACTTTCAGATATATAACTCTAATATGGTGAACAATGCTTTTCTGCATAGAGTCAAATACTGGGATTGCAACACTTGGTCCTCATCCATTTTCTCCTTTTTCACTATTTATGTAATGCATAAATTTTTGTGAGGCTTCGTTTTTTTGTGCTGAAGTGGAATATTTGAGGTGCATTATAGGAGCAATAGGTTGACTTTAAAGTACTGCACTGACATAAGCCGCTTGCAATAAACACCCCAATGAGACACTCCATTTTTCCTCTTTTGGTTGACCAAACAGAAGACTCAGAAGACTCAGAACCAAGAACATGGTCTAAAACAAAATAACTCTAGAGGTATCCTTGGTACATCAGTTTAGTCTAGCAATTCTTGTAAAACTCTTTAAAGGCAGGGACACAAAATATATAAAATATGTTACTGGTGTTATACAATATTATATAAAATACTGTTAACAAGTCCTCATTGTTTCTGGGGTCAAATTTAAAGACTTCTCATGAAATTAAATATTTAGCTTTGCTATCAGAGCGATTGGAATCCTTCATCTTTGTTAGTAGGTCTGTCACACCTAGGCTGCTGTCATGAAGTGTGTGGCTTAGAGGTCTAAATTCTTTGTTTTCTCAATCCACAATAAAGAGGAGGTCACTTTATTGTATTAAAGAGCTGTAATTCCATGAAGCATTTCAGAGATGTTGTAAAATCAAGATGTTTTGCATAATAAAATAACCCCAAGTGAGAACTTTATCCTTCTCATGCTTAATTTGAATTTTACAAGGCAGATGGCAAATAATAAAGGTTGCATAACATTTCCCATTTAGAGAGTCTTGTTTCAATCTCTTTATAACTTTGATAGATTTAAATGGTTTTGCCTCTGTTTCTCTTTTGCCAGGTTCTCACCCTCTTTATTTTCTTCATCTTCAGCAAATGGACCAATTGCTAAAGAATGAGACAGGGGAAAGTAAAAGGGATTTTTGCTTCCTGAAAAAAAAAATCTTAGTATCAGTCTTGAGGGATGGCTTAAGGCCACAATGCCTTAATGAAAAGATTTGAATCTGGGAACAGTATGAATTTGGTTTTAGAGCTACACTTCCTCTTGACCTTATGAAAATCTATTGAAATTAGTGACATAAAAAGTCACAGCTCATGCCTGTCAAGGATGCATTCAGCACTTGAGTGTTATATTTCTGTCCAGGATTTTTGGCTGAATTGAGGCAACAGTGTTTCCTCTCAAATGCTTTGGGCTAATCAATGTTCAAATTATTCACGATCTCCATGGAACGAGTTAAGCATGGTCCTCCTTGGAGTGCTGAGGTCTGAGAGGAAGCAAGCAGGGGAAAAAAGTCTAGTCTCTGCAGGCAGCTTTGGCACCAGGTGCACCAGCTAGGAGTGTAGAGGCCTGTTTTTCTACCATGCTCCCCAGATGCCTGCTGCTTGGGTTTGCAGAAAATGAAGTGATGCCTCTAGGGAGGCAGGATGTAAGATGAGGAAAGGGGCCAAAGATGTTGTTCAGTAGGGTAAGAGGAACAGGAGGGCATCTAGTGGAAAGGAATTTTGCTGGTATGTAAAGTTACCTATTTTTAATGCTTATATGCTCTTAAATTTTGGTGACTGGTGTATGTCAGTGCATTATGCAAGCTTTTGGTTAACTTTTAGGTTTCAAGTTCAAGAACTGAAAAGTTAGGAAATCTCAATGTAAAAGTTGACCCTGCAACTTGTTTAATACAACCTATACATGACATGATATCAAATAATTAAGCATGTGTTTGTGTTATTGGAAATTAATAGCCCTCCCATCAGTAAGGCTAAATTACTGTGAAGGAAGTCAGGCTTTGATCTATCTCAGTAGCACTGCATACCTGAGGTTGTGATGATACAGCTTGATGTATCTTCAAATATCCTCTGAGATTTTGTAATTGGGTTACTGAGAGTTTGTAGTTGAGTTACTAGAAAGAGTCCAAAAGCAAAGATTTGTGCACATCTTTATATTAAGAATGAAAGGCATTTGTAGCAAAATACTGAGCACTGAAGGGTTTTAGTTTAAAATAATATCTGGGTTTGTTTTTTAACCCTAAAACTTGGTGTTAAATAGACTTTTTTTTTGATTACAGCATGTTGCTGTGCTTAGTCAGAGGTTTTACATTGTACAGTCTGTCATGCCATCATTATAAACCAATTAAAAATTAGAGCAGAAAAACAAGGCTACAGCTTTAACACTTACTCTATGTTTTGTCTGTTAGACACAATCCAAACAGCACCATAGTGGATTTTCTTCAGGTACCTAAGGGATCAAATACAATGACAATAGTATTTTTTTTAATGTCTTATTTGATTTGTTGGATATACAGACTACCTATATATATACTGAACTAAAAGCAGGTAAGGAAAGATTTTTCTTGCTCCTGTTGAAAAAGCAGACTAAGAAATGTTGGGTTTGATTTATTTTCAGTAGCAACCCATTCCTACATGTTCTTTTTCTTCAGAAGACTTAATTTTCAGTGGTTGTTATAACCTGAGTATGGCTGAATCCTCTCAGACTGGTTTTGGAACTGTGGAACATGCTTAAAATAAAAGTGAGTCAGTCAGAGACAGAAGGTTTCTCTGAAGACTGTGGAGTGGCAAAAAATGAAATTTATGTGTCCAAAGGCCTAAGAACTGCAAATTATGGCAGTCCTGCAGTGCAATCACCAAGAGAGCTAACAAGCAATTGCTTGAAAAGCCAGTGACACTAATGCCTAAGGAACTAAAAGAGAACCTTCACGGACTTGGAATGTTTTATGCTTCTATGATGTATGAGGAGCTGTTGTAGTGTTGCACTTAGGGCAAATGTTTGTGCTGCCAATAGAGTAGTCTGTGTCTAAGAGAAATCCAGTGGCCATGGAGATTCTGTAGAGAAACAAGTTTTGATTTTTTAAAAGACTTCTGCAGGTGGTGGGTGGAGAATGTGGGGTGGCAGTGTATAACGACAAGGTGTATTTTTCAGTGGTGTGACACTTAGGTCCAAGAGCGAACCTGGGTGAAAAGCATACTTTGGTTTTGGTGATGAATTATTCTTTTAACATGAGGGCCAAAGAGCTCTAGCAACCATTTGATGTATTCATAATTAAGACATTTTAAAAGTAACTTGGTGTTATTTAAAGATTGCATGTAATACCTTCCTATTGAAATATATATCTTTGCCTTTCTAAACACATCTTCATTTATTATAATTTTTCCAAATACAAGGAGCTCAGGAATTATTAGGAATGTTTGTGGCAGGCTCAGTTTTGTGCATGGAGTGTTGTAATTAGCAATTAGAATCTGCTGCCTTTCTTCCAAGCAGTACGTAGCTCCTCAGGAAGCCCTATTTCCCGACAGTTGGGCAGCAATAAAGAACGGCTCCCTGAATGGGAAATAAATTTTCCAGTTTCCTATGATGTTTACTTTGAAACGCAAGTTTTCCAGTAACTGGTGTCTTGAGAATCTTGTTGAGCTCTTGGCTGCTACTAGCTATATTTGTCTTCTGCCTCCTTAAATATGATAGTGTAGGCCTGGCACAGCTTTTATTTTTCACAGTGATTGAAGTGATTAAGGATAAGTCATGCAACAGAAATATATTTTCTTAAGCCAGAGTTTCAGCTCTGTTCCCCGCTCTAGCAATGGTAGGAAACATTCCTTTTTGCTTCGTTGTTTCTGTGTACATGCATTTTGCACCACACTAAATGCTTGTTTTATTTGGCTTGCACTCGTAACATATATCCTTTAAATAAAAAGAACAGGAGAAGAAGCAGCAAATGGAGTGTTGCACTTGCTCTAAATAGTTACAGCATCCCTTCCAGGAAGGCAGAAGCAGGCTACTAGAAAATTGCCTGTTTTCCTCAGGCAGGAGTACTCTGAATTAGAGTAATGGCTTGAACGTGTGCATCCAGGAGCTCAAATGTTAAATAAAAGCACAGAGTCTTTGTAGTTTTAACTGTTTTGGAAATAATTGTCTGTACAGAGTAGGTTATATAAACGAAGTCCAGCTTCTGTGAATCTTCCTGCTGTCTTTATTTGAGAGGTGGTTGTTGCTATAGCAACTTGCAGGCATTATTCATGTTTTATTTTTCTGAGGCCGGAAGGAGGACCCTGAACATCTCTGCAAAATTTGAACTACAGGGAGCTTTGCCCATAAAAACCTGCAGCAGTGAAATGATTATATAGATAATGAATTACCTCTGTTACTTGTATTGACCCCACTAACTTGTAGGTAGTCTAGAATTTATGTCTCTGGAAGAAGAATCCTGGCAAATGTGCCAGGCACAAATCTAGGTGGCCTATGGTGTTGTTGTGTGAAGATAATTAGGTAGCAGGAGCAGCATAGCTATCTCAGTGTAATGCTTAACTTGGCTTTTCAGCCACGTCAAGCTCCTGCAGCAGACTCTGGTGTTGGCACGGCTCTCCCATATTCAGTTCAGAGTGCCAAGTCAGGAGATGAAACCCATGTGGCAATGAACTTTTCCTTAGCAAACAAGGTTGTGCTAGTTCATTATTTTATTCAGAAGCTGTATTTTTCAGAAAACTCTTTAGCTTCTATAGCCAATTATAGAAAAATTTTACTCCATGTTCTTTTGCATGTAGTACTAAGTGCCTTAGACTGCTAGCATTAAATAATACTTCTTTTCCCCTCATGCTCTCTTCGTGTGTTTTGAACATCTTTATTTTTACTCATTCCCTGGTAAAAGATTTGATAAGATCTCGCTGAAGACAGTTGTCAGGGCCTGTGCAGAGCACTTTCTTGGGAGTTGTCCTGTGAAACTAAACCACAATGGGCGTGAAACACTTTCAGTATAAAGACACTTGTCTGTTTGTGCAAATGTACTTCTATTATGGCTGACTGTAAGAGGAAGATAGCCACTAAATCAATAGGCTGGATTGGAATTATCCTGTTTTTCTTCTTGTGATGAGTGCCCATTTATTCTCTCCCAAATGAAGTAATTGAACAAAGTTACTCTTGCAACCCAATCTTCTTCCTAGATGCAAAAGGATGAGAGTGGAGATGCTTTAAAGCAATTATGGGATGAAGGCCAGGAGTTCACTTAGTTCAGTAGATACTGTGATTCTGAGTTTAAAGTAATTGAAAGCGGAGGAGGGGAAATCTTGGATAAGGGATTTCTCTTAAGCTTTGTTGTAGATGTCTTTTGATAGGGATGGGTAGTGAGGGAATAGTCATTTGTGTGGCAGGCTAGTAACTTGGAATCCAGTGAGAGCTGCTATACTGTTGGCTGAAGCTCTGTAGAAAGAAAGTGGTTGGAGTTACCAGAAGGTGAGGGGAGATTGTAAATGTATTCTAAAAGTAATGCAGTGGGAGAATTGTGTAAGGTGACAGTGCAGAGTAACCAAAGAAATAAGGCTTTGAAGGAGAATAGTTCTATTTTTGAAATTTCTTATGCTTAAAAAGTTCATATCACTTCATTTGTTAAGTGTCTTACGCATTTTGCAGCTGCTCGTGTGTGTATGTGAAATGCTAGAAGTGCCCTAGTTTTAGAGTGTGCCTGCAGCTGCACATGTAGCAGAGAGAGATTATTAAATCCAAAATCTGAATTAAAAGCAGTTCTAAAACCTCATTTATTTCTATTGTCTAAACCTCACCTGGCAAGGGCAAGGCTCAGCATTTGGATGTTGGCGAAGATAACACGTGTTTGTTCTTAGGCACGGCACTCTGAGACTGCACCTGAAAATGGTGTGTGTGCGTGTGGGGGGATGTCCCCACGGGGCAACAGAATCACTTGGTTGCTGTAGATAGGAATTAATTACTGTGACACAGAAAAAGAGTAGTGCCTTGCTTTTAAGTGATCAGTATGCTGCCATGTATGAAGGAATTCTTCACCATGAAGATGGTAAGGCACTGGAACAGGTTGCCCAAGAAGTTGTGGATGCCCCATTCTTGGAAGTGTCCAAAGCGAGGTTGGATGGGGCTTTGAGCAACCTGATCTCTAGTGGAAGGTCTTCCTGTCCATAGTAGGGTGGTTGGAACCAGATGATCTTTAAGGTCCCTTCCAGCCTAAACCATTCTATGATTCTGTGGTGGCAGGGGTACCACTATTATGGGCCTACTCTGTCTAAAACATGAGGTCACCAGGATGGGTAACTATGAACTTCAGTGCGCATGGAGCTGAGTCAGAGGAGTTGAAAGCATGGAGGAAACCATGGGTATGCACTGACTTCAGCAGGGATGTGGTGACTCGTCAATGGAGTGGCAAGAGGAAAGCACTGTGTCAGTCTGAAAAGCTCTGTGTTGGTGAGAGTGTCCTAAATTAATCAGTAGATATTGTTCATTTTGTGGCATACTCATTTAAGTTAAAAATATGTATTGCATCAAAAGAATGTTTCATTTTCTTTTACTTTAGTGGGGAGAAGTGATTATGTCCTCTAGTTGCAAAGCTGAGACCAAAGAGATTGCATTGTTTTAAAAAATTACTTTATTTCAAGATCAAATTGCTCAATAGAGCAATGTATAGCAAAGTATCCATTTCCCCCTTCTCTCCATGCCCACACTCACTTTACTGCAGTTGCTATCTCACTAAAGCTCACAGGCTGCAATATGCTTTGATCATTGTGCCCTCTGAGTGAGGATATCAAATAATGGGATACTCAAGTTGCTTTCTGCAGTTCAAGCAATCTCACCTTGGAATCAGTGTGATACAGAAAGCAGGCTGGTCTGTGCCTCATTCTCCATTTCTCAGCAGTAGGTGTAAGCTTCTTTGTGACTTGGAATTACTCACAGGAATTACCTCATAGTTTGGAGAATGATCTCTGGTTGAAGTCCAGAAGAGTTTTTCATCTAGAAAATTGTACAGGTGCTCTATTTCATAATCTCTGAGGTGACCTTCCATGTACAGCTGCTGCAGCAATACACTGACACTGATCCTGGGTATGGGAATCTCTCTGACATTGTGGTAGCAAATGCTGCCTGCAGCAGTGAGAAATCTGAGGAGGAGAAGCAGCTGGTACTCCTGTACCTTGGCTGAAGGTGTTTGCCCTTGTGTAACAGTCTCACAAATAAATCGCTGCATCTTGCACATTGTCTGCTTTAGGTGTTTGAAGAGCACATGGCCTAAGACAGGCTGCACAGCACAAATTGCTGGCTGTCTGGAACTGAGGTTGTCCTGCATGCCCTCAGGCAGTGGTATTTCAGCTTTTATTTTGGTGATGTGTAATTAAAAAGCTTCCATTCATGTGTCTCATCTGTATTTGGGTGAGCTTGCTAGCCTTCTGGTCAACTGCACAACTGGCTTCACAGCACAGGCTTTTTCAGCAGAAAACAGGGACTTTTTTCCAGGGATCCTTTCATGTTAATATCCTTGTTTTATATTGCAGTAAGATGATGAAATATAATTATCCAGAGGATATGAGTGTCAACTTTTTAAAAAATGCTGGTACAGATACTGTGTTCCTTTTATCATCCTTAAGAGATTCTAAGACTCTCCCTACAAAGTCATTCGCTTTGGTATTATTCTGCATTATTTAATATTTTCGGATACAATTCTTTTTAAAGCTGGCATACTCAGCCAAAAATAGTCTTTTATACATATGCAACTCCCAATGGAGCAGTTACACAAGTTTAATCTTTAAAGAAAAAACCACATGCAAAACTGACCCTTTCCCTATAGCCAGTTGCATCATCCAGATTTATGTCTGTGGATTGTTTCCAAATAAATAAATTTATGCTCCTGGTTTTAATGTTTTACAGTTGAGTGCTGAATTAGCTGTGACAGTTTTAAATCATCTGTTTATCTTTCTAGTCTACAATGTGATGAAAACAATGACAACTTTTATACCATTCTGTGAGTAGTAAACTCTAATGCTGGTGAGTTTGCACTCTGCTTCGCTGAGCCAGGACACTAGAGATGAGGAGCATTGGTAACAGTGCTTTGTTTGGCAACTCTGGTGGTAGACTTCTATGATAAGTGCCAGAGCAAAAAGAACTGGTATGCTCATTACAGCTTGGTGTCATATAATTTATTTATATTTGCAAACCAGACTGGTAAGTTCCACACTGTTGGAAGTAAAAAAAGATGTACTAAAGCAATGAGCTTTTAAGGATTGAAAATATTTTAATATAAAATTAATTAATAGGTGTGTTTAAATAAGGCATGAACTTTACTTTCTTGTTTCAGTGAATAGAAATGAAACACAGATATTCTGTCACTCTGACTCAAACCTCCAGCTTGAAAATGTACTTTGTAAGTACAGCTGTTTAGACTGCAGAAGAACAGGCATTTTCCATTTGCTAATGATGGAAATTTCAAAAAGTTTTCATCTGAAGTTGTGAAGTTGTATTATCTGCATTAAAAATAACAAACTAGTCTGTAGTCTGGAAATACTCTTGCTTCACCTTAGCTCTCCCAGAAATCACTTCAACCTATTTTCCTTAACAAGAGAATATGAGTGTTGACATCTAACCAAAATTAGGTACATGTCTTTATTGTTTCAAAACAGAAATCTAGATTTTAGTTTTAAAACACTGGAGTGCATTTGATCCAAGACTTCTGCAGAATTCCTGCAGTTCTTTTTGCCTCACTGCCAATGAGGTAGCAGTTGGCAAAACCTTGTAAATCTCTTGAAATGACTTTATCAGTGTTGTTAATTAGAACAAAAATTCATTACAAAAAGATTTTGATTTGATGGTATAGCCCTACCCATCCTACAAAGAGTTTTCTGAAGAATGTAAATTAAGAAGCCTGAAGGAGTTAATTTTGATTTGTTTCTATTTTTCTTCTGGTAGCTCTGTTAGAGAAATCTTTCTAGTGTCTCTTTTGAACCTGGTGTTCATTCAAGAGGGCTTGGGGTTTTTTGGGTGGAATGGAGTGTGGACAGTACATGTGTAAAGTTTCCAAGCTGATGCTTCAGTTCTGTTCCTATCTGTATGCTCTTCCTCAAAGGATTAGCCTGAAAGAAGGACAGTAAAGCATCAGTATCTCGATTTCCCCATTGCCTAGAAAGCTTACATCTCTTGTGAGCAAGCTTCTGCAAAAGGCAAGTTGATGTTGTGCTCTCCTTGTCCCTCTTGCAACCTGTTGCTAAGTCCTACAGTCCTTCAATCTCCAGAGATATTTTCCTTGTTTCCCATCCTGTTGCACTAGAAAATCCATAGGATCTGAGCTCACCCCCAACACTGCTCTGAGCCTGTCTGTTAAACTCCCTGCTGAACTGGTCACTGAAACTTCCCACAAGCACCGGGAAGATCTTTGTCCATAGTAAGTGTTAGCAAAGGTTTCTTAGTGTGCCCTTTGGCTCCTGTCCTCAGCAACTGCTCAAGGAGCATCTGCCAGCTCCCAGGAGAGCATGTCTGCTATGCAGGAAGGGCTCTGCAGGCAGGGCTTTAAAGGATGAAGGTTGCTTCAAAATGGTCTGTGGATAGGAGCTGACTGCTGCCAGGCTGCTTGTGCTTTGGAGGCCAGCAGCAACACACAAGGCACCATTTATTACTCCCTGTACAGAAGGGATGTTTTAACTTGTAGAAAGGGAGAAAAGGAGGGGATGTTCTATCCTGATAAAATGCCAATGCTTAGTTCCTGTGCTCCTCCTGCACAGTTTAAGTGTCAGAGTGACTGTCTTGCCCACAGCTCTTCTGTGCAGTTTGTACAAATTGTTTTTGGTGATGAGAGGAGATGGTTTGGTTTTGTGTCCAGCCTCTTGTGTTTGGGTCTCTACTCCATCCTCAAGCCTCTCAGCAGGGTCACATTGTAGCATGTGTTAATTTAAGGTGAGAATTTGCTTCCTACCTTGTTTTGAAGGACTTGACTTTGGTAGTGGTTATGTTTGCATGCATGGGAGTTTGCAAAAACAAAGCCAGTGCTGGTGGCACTGTGATTTTGGTTCACTCAAGGCACTGTTCATAATAATCTTCTGAAAAGCATATCAGGCCCCGAACAAGATTAGGGCTCCAGTTTGCTTTTGTTCTGACAGTGAGGAGTAGCATTGACTTAGTGTTCAGCTCAGACATAGATGGTAGAAGCAGCAGCATAAGAAATTTGGTCTGTCCAATGTTCAGTATCAGTGCAGAAGCACTGGAAAATATTGTCTCCAGCTGTGCTGGAACACGTTTCCAGGCCAATACTCACTCCACTCTCTTCTTGAGGGGAAGTTTCAGAGTCATTATTGACAAGTGAATTTTGAAAACTACTCTCTAACAAGTGAGTTTTTAAATGAGATTCTTTGCAACTTATCCTCTCCAACACCTCTAAAGAAGAGAGCAGATCACAATTTTGTTCTGACTTACTCTGAAGATATTAATTTTAAACATCCAGGTGCTTGGTTTTTACCTTTTTATCTATCAGCTATACTGCATGCATCTTGGTAATTTTTGGCCAGGCACAGAACTTTGAGACTTATTTATCTCTGGAAAGATTGCTGTCCTTTGTTCCCAAGCTTATAATTTTAAAATGCAAGTAAAAAGTAAGTATGGGGTGCAAGTATGGAATGAATGCATTACTTAACTCTGAAACAATAAATTGCACTAAAATATTACTATTGTATGTCTAAATATATACAGACACTATTAATATAAAAAAGAATATGAAATTCTAAAGACTTGGAAAATATATTTTACTGAAAATATGGAGAGTAGTTTTTGCATGTCTTATTTATAAACTATGGATGTAAGAAGAAGCAAAAATCACAAGCACTGGAAAAGCTTCAATTTGTGTTGAACTCTTGCTTTTCCTTGTATTCAGCCCCTGGATCATGGCTCACAGGAATTTGCTTGTAGGATAAACAATCCAGTTTTGCCATTAAAGGGACTCTTTAGTCTTACATTTCAGTGATGTTGCCTTAGAATAGAACAGCTGGTTGCTGAAAGCTCAGATGCTTATTCTGAGCCAGGTACTCAGGATTTTGGTCTTAATGTGTTCCTGAATTTAAGCTAATAAATTCTGTCAGCTCTGACCTGTGTCTGCACTTTCAACATACTTTACCTAGCACAGCAATGCTTTGACTTGACTGACAGTGGCTAGATAAAACTGCCTAGACTAGCCCCCATACTTTATTTTTGCTTACACAAACTGAGAATACTCTGTTCTCTTAATTCTGAGTTAATTCAAACTATACATTTTTTTACACTGTGCATGTCAGGTGTGACATGCTATATAAAATAAGCAAGTGAATTTAAGAGTGGGGCTTTTGTTTGTTTCTTGTTGTTTGGGCTTTTTTATTTGTTTGTGTTTTTTGCTTCGGGGTTTTTTTGTTGTTGTTGTTGTTTGGGTTGTTGGTTTTGGGGTTTTTTGAGTGTTTGTAAAGGAAGTAGTTGGAGGTAGCAGGATTGGATGCTAAGGAGTAAAGAATCTATCAGTTCCTGGTTAGCTCTGTTCTACGTTTCCCAGTTTAATGCTGAATTTCCTCTGCTATGTATTGGCAGCTCTTTTTTACTGAGGCATGAGTTTGTTCCAGCTGTCATTTCTGATGCCTTCCCTATCTCTCAACACACACCCCCGGCACTCTTTGACAGCTAAAAAAAGTAGCCGTTCAGTCATACCAGGGAGATTAGATGACAAGTGGCAGGTACAGAATAGCTATATTTTCTTCTTTTTTCCCTGTAATCCCTCTTCCTCTGATTTAGCTATTCCTTTTTCCTTATGGCTGCTTCTCAGTAGCTTCTCTCTCACTTGTAGAATTAGAGCAGGAAACTGGCGGGAGCTCTTTCCCCATTGGTGCTCAGAGCACCCTGTACCCAGAGGGGTACCTGCACTGTCAGGCACACTTGCCTCCCTGCAGGCCTGGGGCTCTCCTGTGCTTGTGCTCTCATCCACAGCTGTGCAGCCCTTGTACAGCTCCCTTTTCCAGACCCGTCCTAGGATGCAGATCTGGGAAAGCTGCTGTGCACATCCTGACCTTGACACAGGTCTGAGCAGCACTTCTTGCTTGTGGTCCCCAAGTCCCTCTTCACACTGTGTTTAATCTCTTGAAGCGTACACTTCTGGGGGTAGAGATCTTTTGGAAATAGAACTGCCTCTGTCTTGTGGCTGATTCACTTCTTCCATGGAACAGAGCTTAAGCATCTTCTTTCCGACTCCTCAGCCTTCCTGTGGGGCCTTTGGTTTGCCATTCACCTCACTGGAAATAGATGGTTCACATCGTGCAAACATGTGTTTGGTGTGCTACAGTCTGGAAAACAAGTGTTTGTATGCTGCACAGCTCTTGTGTTTTAAAAAGGCCTGTCAAAATGCCAGTGTGATGCTTCCCCTCTCAATGTTTGGCATTCAGAGTTTTTTCCAGGGTCTGGGTGAATGTTCTTTCTGCTTTCCAGCACATCCTCCCAGGGGCTCTAATTCTCGACTTAAGTTTTTCCCCTTGAATGTGCTATCTTCTCTCTCAGGCCAGTCTTCTTTGACCAGAGCTTACCTGGCATATAAAGAAGCACTAAAAGCTTATTGTTTTCCTCCTTTCTCAGTGTTTTCTATGAGACTTTTCCTTGACTTTGAATCTTTTTAATCTAAACTTTCTCTTTGTGCTTGTTTTGCTTCCCACTGCTAGCAATGCCTACTTCTGCTCACACAGGCCTCCCTTGGGCAAGCTGGAGATAACTGCTTTTGTTACTTCAAGAGGAACACCTTAAACTGTAAGGTTAATAAAGGCATTTTGTCTGACAGATACTGATCGTGGAACAGCTCTTTTGAAGTAGTTCTGGCTATCATAAAGTCGGTTTTTTCCCTTTTAGGAAATAAAATTTGGTACTGATACTTGGTACAGAGATTGTTCACTGCTGTAGGAATTGACTATAATGGCTATATGAGACCTGGAGTGAGCTGACATCCTATGAAATTGCTTATCAGTCCTTCTAGAGCTTGTACTTATCCTGGTAACAGAAGTAGTGATTAAACCTGTCTGATTGTGAACACATAGATTTATCTAAACTGCTCAGAGATTTCTAAATAGATTTCATTTCCATTACAAAGCTGTTCTTTTAGGAATAATCTGCCAGTTTTCTATTTGTTTTGGTTCAGAGCAAAGCTAAAAGCTGAGCCTGCAGAGGTCCTCCCTAGTACTAGTCATCCTTATGGATCTCTTTCAGCTCTGCCCCTGGTATATATACTGAATTCTGTGCTGCCACTGGTTTTACTTGAAAGTTCAGCATTTACAAACACATATTATTCAGTACCAATACATATATCTTTTCTCGCCTTTTTCCCCCTATTTTTTCACCTCTTTCCACAGAAGCTGAGGTACAGTTTTCTGTTTGATGCTGTGCCATATAGTAATGGCAGAGCTGAGAGAGAGGAGCTGTGCTTCACAGAAAATTATCCATCTCTCCATCTCTAACACTTCTTTATGTAATTTTTCTTCCCTTATGAAAAGGTAGTGGTTCAAAATAAGCAGCAGAACAAGTATTAGGTAGTTAAATTACACCTCTTCTGGCATCTGTTAGGTATTGAAACTGGTGTTATCAATATTTAGGTGTGGATTTTAGATGTTTGGTTGTCTGATTAATCTGTTTGTATCCTAGTGCAAGAGGTATTTTATGTGGGAGCACACCTACACTGGTTACTAAGTACTTGTGCCAATTCTTATTTGATATCCGGCATCGTTAAAATTCATGGTGTGCCATCTGTTCTTTTCATCACTTGTCATATGAGTGGTCATATGAATGTGTATTTGAACTGTGTCAAAAAAATAATCTAAGGAAATGTTAGACAGAGAAATATGGGGGGAAAGTATTGCTTCTTGTACCTAGGCTTTTTTGCAAGTGTATTTTCTGGATGGCATTTAAATCACCATTTTGAAGTTAATGGAGTGTTGCATAATCCCGTGGCACAATGCTTGGAGAAAATAATGCACATACCCAGCATGAAAGATGCAAAGAAATCTGTGCTGACACTGTTAGAACATCAGTGTACTCACTAACTCATAGAAACAGTGTTTTTACTATTTTATGATAGTTTCCTCTTCTGTGTGATGCCCTAGGCCAGGCTGATAGGAATTGTGATGTAGTCCCACTGAGTTACAGTGGGACTTTTCCTGAGAATGTTCTAAATGATTGATATGTGCTGGAGAAAAGCTTGTTTTGCTAGTACCTTAAATTTGAGAGGGAGGTAAGATATAAAGAGTTTAGAATCATGGAAGTGTTGACATTGGAAAAGACATCTAAAATCAAGTCCAGCTGTTAAACTAACACTGCCATGTTCACCACTAAACCATGGGCCCAGGTACCATATCCCCAAGTTTTTAAGCACTTCCAGAGATGGTGATTCCACCACTTCCCTGGGCAACCTGTTCCAATGCCTGACTACTCTTTTGGGAAGAATTTTTTCTTAATATCCAGTCTAAAACTCCCTTGGTGCAACTCGAGGTCATTTCCTCCTCATGGTGTTGCTTCTTGTTCTGGGAGAAGGGGCTGACCCCCACCTGGCTACAAGCTCCTTCCAGGCAGTTGTAGAGGGTGACAGGATTCCCCCTGAGCCTCCCTTTCTCCAGGCTAAACAGCCCCAGCTCTCTCCTCTGTTCCTCATAGCACTTGTGCTCCAGACACTGTACCAACTCTCCTGGCTTTCTCTGGACTTGCTCCGACACTAGATATGGATTTTCATAATGGTGGATTCTACCAAGTGTGTACTGTTAAAGCTGACATGCATAAAGAAATTGCTTGGAGCCTTCTGAGGAAAATTAGTTTTAATTATGTTCTCTAAAGTGGATCTAATACAGTAATGCCTGTTTAGCTTTTAAATCTGGAGTAATCAGGGTTTTTCCAACTTTCATTTCTAGTGATATTTTTGTTCAAAGGAATTGGTGACTTTCATCCCCTAAGCTTTATTTATAACTGTCTTTTTATCTTTGTTTGCAAATACTATCAAGCTGGTTTGGAAGGCTTCTTAGAATCTAAGAGTCTGCCTTTAGGCTGTTCCCAGATTGGTGTGTTCTGGATCCCAACATTCCTATTGTGGAACTGCTGGATACAAAGATGAGTAGTAAGATGAAAAAATCATGGCATCTAATTTCTTGGCTTGCTTTTTAATTAGAGATAGATGCTGAACCAAGGATATGGTTTTGGTTTGAATAATAGTAATGAATCTTCTGAGTTTCTTTTTTTTATACAGGGTTGTTGGAAGGGCATTCAGAGCTCCAGAATTAGATCTTGTTCTAGGCTGGTAGGGCACTATCAGAGGTCTGTTGCAAATAGTGGGAATATCTCCTTGGTTAGATTTCATTCAGATCATTAATAGTCCTTTCTTCAGTCCTGCATTACAAGTGTGTTAGTAATTTGTAAAGAAGTTTTTGTCATTATCTTGTACGATACCTTTAGAAACCTGGGATCTGCAAGTGATCTAATAAGCCTTATTAAAACACATTGTTAAAATGAAATCTTGTGGCTCTTTTCTGAACTTGAATGGGGAACTTGTATTGTAATGCTTTCTGTGTAGCCTTTGGGGTTTTTTCCATGCAAAATGATGTATGTGGAATGGCATGAAAGTGAAATCTTGGAATGGTCTGATTTTAAAGGGAATCCAGCAATTTTTAAGTTTCATTATAATAGGGTGACTTATTATTAAGTAAAATGGTTAATTAATATTTTCTTTTCTTCCTTATTTTAGCGACTGAAGGTTCTGAAACACAAGATAAGAAAGTCACTTCAGGACAAAGCAATGCTGCAACTAAACCAGGTACACCATTCCACATGCTCCATGTTTTTAAGGCTGTTTGCCTCAATGGTGTATGGAAAACAGCTGTTGTCGCGAAAGTTTGGTGCTTTTGTACCTCACTTACTGTTTCAGACAAAACTGCTATCGCTGTCTGTTCGTGTTTAGATAGGCTGGAATATGTGATTGTTTGCAAAGAAGCAAAACTGGAAAAATCTACTTATATTTTAGAATGGCTTAGGAATGAGGGTTGGGAAGTGAGAAAAGACAACAGAAGCCACTTTATTTGCATCTGTGCTTGAACGAGAATTATGTGCTGTAGGCAAAGATTTGCAGCTTTATATAAATGTGCCTCTGTTCAGGCGTTTCCTCACTTACCACAAAGCATGCCATATTCTGTAACACGCTCTGTGCAGTGGGCAGATGTTTCTAATTACTTCACCCTACCTCACGGGTACATTGTGTGGATTTAATTCGCTCTTTGTTTACACAGTTGAAAATGCATGTGCTAAAAAGCTTCATGTAGTCCTTGGTGTCATGGGTCTGTTCCACTTGCATGCTTAGACCAAGATCTGGAAAAGGACTTGGATATCTAGATTTGGCTTGTGTTGCAATTCAGGTACCTGGGATTAAAGTATGTGGTTAATAATAATTTTGCTTAGATGCCTGGGAAAGCAGAAGTGCTTGTGTTGCTGAGGACTAGGCCCACTGTAACATCCTCCTTTCAACTCCTTGACAGCTTGGCAGCTCAGTGACTGCTTTGCTCTGACAGCCTCCTCTCTATCCCCAGAAGGGGTGCCCTTAACCTCTGTCCCCAGAGGGAAGAATCCCAGCGCTGTCTGCGTTCCAATCACACCTCGCGTGCTCTGCCAGGCACGCTGGGTCCTCCACAAAGCACAGGAATCATGGCTGCTCTCAGTCGGAAAGGCAGTGGGAAAAGGAGGAGAAAATAAAGACAAGAGCTCTTTCCACAGCTCTTTGTGTTGGACAGTGTTCAATACTCGCTTTATTCTGCAATAGTTGAATCCAGTTTTGATTTCTCAGGAGGGTGTCCTAGCTGTTCCAATGTTCCCTTCCTCTATGGTGGTGTGTAGAAAGGAATCCAAAATTCTTGAGGCTGGAGCAAGGGAAGGTAGAGTGGTGCTGATAGTATAAGCCACAAAAGTAATATTTACAAAGTATATATTACAATTGTTAGTTTAGGAACTTAATTTCTCCAAATATAAATCTGGCTTAAGAGTTTGTTGTTTGGAGACTTAGTTCCATAGAAGATTTGTAAAACTTGTTTTTTCCTTTTGTTACTATCATGAGGGACAAAAACCTATTGATGTTTCAGTGCTGAATTTCTGCAAAATACTGTTCACAGTTTCTAAGCTTTCAAAATTAACTCTTAACTTATTAAAATGGATTTTGATCACACACTTAATATTCTAAATACATGGACATATACTGTTTTCATGTGTAATTTAGAGGCCTTGCTTTTAGCAGCAGGTGCAAAATTAATTTCACCTGTGTAGAACTATGGCTTATTTATCCTCCAGACATCCCTATCATACAAATGCTTAATTCCATGCCTGTTACATAAGTGAAGGGAAATAGGTGTTAAGTGTGAGTTCCCACATATTGCAGCATAAACAGACTGCAACTTCCAAAGCAGCATGTGAGTCTTCCTGGAGTGTTGTCTTTTAGGCTTTGCATATGCCCATGGCAATTATTCCTCTTAAAAAAAAAAAAATCTTGTAGGGTTCGTTGTTTCCCATTTCCTTTCACAGTAACTTAAAGCTTATGGTCTGATGATGAATATGAGCAAAATACAGTACAAAGTACTTTTTTTGTTTGTCCTGGTATTCCTACTGAATAAGAGGAAATGCCAGTTCCCCAGGTATTTGCCTGGTGGGTTTTTAATGCATAGAGATATGACAAATAAAATGAGGAGCAGTCCCATTAAACTCTCTTGTTTTGCTGCAGTTTGAAACTATTGATGGCAGGTGGTGGTTGGCACTGGGGGTACCAGCAGGACATCTGGATTCAGATTGCAAATGTTGGAGGTTGGAGTTGTGGCCAAACTATGAAGGATCATTTTGAAGACTTAGAGAAGACATTTTAATTATGAGTGTAAGACTTGCACCGATAATATGTCCTCCAGCTTCTAGCAAGGCAAATGCAGTGTTGGTCTGCCACAAAGATGTTACCCTCATCTTTGTGCTAACATTGATTTAGTTCTTTGTGATCCCAAATGTATGCAAAATTGTTTGTTACTGAAGACACACACTTTGCATAGCCTGCAACTCAATGTGGATTCTTTAGGATTGTTCTAACATCCTGGGTGTTGGGAGAGGGGCTGTTTTGTGTGTACACTATCAGGTGTGTGATATGGAAAAAATAATTGGATATCTTCCAACAGAGTGGCAGAGGGCAACTTTAAAAATTTATTTTATTCCTTCCATTGCTTATAATTAGGAATTCTTAAGGGAGACGTTTTCAGTTTGCCTGTCTATATAACCCTCCTGCCTCTTTGAAGAATTGCTGCCTCTCCCTGATAGAGAAATCTCTCTTCTCAAGAAAGGGAAAAAAAAAACCCACAACTGGAAGGATATTCTGAAAGAAGCAGGTTTCTACATTTTTCCCCAGTGCCTCATCATTTTCTGTCAACTCAATGTTACATTGACTTTGCTGACAGCCCTTGAAGGGAATCCTTGTTTTCCGGGGAAGATGTGCATTATTCCACAAGCGCTAATTACTCATGCCACAGAAATTCATGTTTTGTGAATGTTGTGTGCCAGTCACCAGAGAGAAGGAATATTATTACCCCTTTGACCTGTGTCTGCATGCTAAAGGGACTGTGTGTGAGTCAGAGCACTGCTGAACCTCAGCCAAAGGCAGATGTACCCCTTGCAGTGGGCAAATCTCTGCCATGGCATGGCTGAGCACAGTGTCATAAATGTGAGCTAGTCAGCCAACATTAAAGTTTTGACCCATAACTGGCTGACAGATTACCTTTGTCTTTGCTGGTGACTTTTTCATTTGTTGTGCCTTTCACTGGGGTTGTCGTGGTTGAAGGTTCTCCTTGCCAGCTGTGCAATGGGTTTTCTCCTTGCAGCTGTTACTTTGCGCTGCTGTTAACACTCTTAATTGGGACTCTAGTCTGACAGTTGTTGAGATAATATTTTTTCACTAATTAGAGTTCAAGAGTAACTAAAGTGTACATAGCTGTTGGTGAACTGGTTCACCCAAGAAATCCTGTCATGCTTATGCAGAAACTTCTGCTAGAGGATGAAATGCACATTATTTTTTAAAAAATCTAATTCAAATAACTATTCAAAATTCATCTAGCACAGCCTCACTTCAGAGACTTATTTTGCAAATATCTTTAACTTCAATTTTATGGCCCATTGTGTTGTTTGCTGATAACTTTTTTCATAGGTATGCAGCCTATACACAAGTAGGCTGACTCTACATGTTTTCACAAGTTGCTTACATGTGTATTCACACTGAATAGTGAAAAGGCTCTGTTATTTTGTGCACCTTCATGATGACAGTATTCTAGGTAGTTCTTAAAATACTTAAAAACTGAGTTCCCCTCAATAGTAAAATAAATCAGACCATTTATTTATATGCAGAAATCTTCTTGATTTTTCTGTGGGTTTTTTGTTTATTGTGTTCTTATGCAAAGCAGATTTTTTCAGTGCTACCAAAAAAAGCATAAAATTAAGAGCTTTCCAGGTTTAACAGAACAGGCTGAGTAGGAAATTGGTTTTGGCAGCATGCTGAGATGAATTGCTAACTTGGATTTTGTTCCTTTTGTCTGGAACAGCTCCATTGCTGAGACTGGAAGTTGGATGCTAGCTGTTCAGCACTTTGTTGTTTTCCAGAACCATCAGTGAGCAAGTGATGTTTCCTAACCAAAACTGAATTTTTAAAGTGAAACCTGGGCTCTGACACAGATCTTTCATATTATCCTCACTGCTGTGATCCAAGCAGCCAGTTGTAGATAGTTGTGAAGTACTCATGTAGCTAAATTTCAATGTACAAGAATAGTTAAAGCTCTCATCTTACTTCACTCATGTTATACCAGTCACTGCATGTGATGCCTCACTGTCTTTAATATATTTGCCAGAGTTTTTTAACACATGTGCGCACAAACATCTCTTGAGATCAATATCATGCTGTTTCTAGAGGCTCAGCCAGTTCAGTGTTTTGATCCAGATTGTTTTGCTTGAGTGCTGAGGTTCTTGTGTCATATAGGGCTTATTGGTTGTTCTGGAGTAATATCAAGGGGAAGACAATACTTTATTATAATAGACTTTTCTGTGGATGCATTTTGGAGGGATATTATGGAATAAAACCCAGTATTTTTCAGAATGCTCACTAGCAGTCCAGTTGTTTTAGGCTTGGAAACAAAGCTTCTTCCTGGGCTTTCACGAGTCTTGCTGGGTATTCAGAGTTACATCTTCGTCTATTCATTGGAAGTATTTTGCATCTTGAAAAATATTAATGCATTCTAATTATCAGTTTTCTGGTTTTTTTTTAAATAAGATGCATTTCTGAAAACACTATCTATTTTGACAGAATAATTAGAGCTGTTTAACAGCCATTTTCCTAAAAGTTTGGGTTTGGTAGTATTTGATTTTATACCATGTGCCTAATACTCCTCTTTCTCCATTTGTAGATCATCCAACAGTACTTAAGGTTGATGACAGGCAACGGCTTGCCCGAGAACGGAGAGAAGAGCGAGAAAAACAGCTAGGTAAGGCCCACTCTGAGGCTGGTTGGTTTGTTTGTTTTTAATGGACTGTCATCTGCATGCAGTGTTATGGCCAGTTTACTTTTAGGGGCAGTCAGCAAAATGATAGTGCTAGATATGCAATAGTGTCATTTTAGATACACTATCATATCTTAAAGTAGATCTCTTAGTTCATCAGTACTATATCTCTCATCTATTCTATGAAAGTGAATGAAAAGTAGGTTTAAATCTGAAATCATGCAAGGGAGCTTTATTGATGTAAAAGGAATTTTGAAGTTTTAGAATGTTTTACCAATTAAGATTAAAATACTGAATACCATAAAAATAGAATTGCAGAATATGTTGCCAGTGTATGGTTTGAATTTTTTAATGTAAACTTTATGTAATTTTTTTTCAGGTCAAACCTTTAGTAGGTGTCGAAGAGGTGTGCTCAGTATCTTGTGTCACCTGTGCCTGCATATGTATAACACAGTTCAAGTGAACAGTGAAGCTATTTAAAAAGTGACTACTGATGGGCAGTATACTGAGTATGGTGCTGAGAGAATTAGGAATTATGTGAAGCCAAAGTGATGGCTTTCTGAACAATGCTTATATGTTTGACTGCTACAAAGTTCTATGGTAATTGGGAGGTCAGGAAATACAAGTATTTCCTCTTTTTTTATATGTTTACTCTGATTTCTTTCAATGCTGAGTTGTCCTTAGGACTTGAGAAACAGAAGTTCTTTATTTCTAACTTCTGGAAGTTTGTTGAACTATATTATAACTCCAGCCAGAATCATGCTGCTTTTTCTAACCTGGAGAACCATGATTATTTGTCACCTAGGTCTTGATAGCATTTGTATCCTCCCTTCTTTACAGCACCTTATAACAGTGCAGTAGTCATTCATGAGTCACTAGGATTGTTTTGGAGGGGAGAAGGAAAGCTTTAGTTTTGGATTGCTCAAGGAGTAACATGACAGGATGTTTGATAATCCCCAAAAAGCTGCTCCTTGAGTTGAGGTTGATGGTATGTGTAGACTTAGTTTCTTCAGGTTTTGGGGCAAATGGATGCTACTGGCCCATTTTAATTAATTTTTTTCAGATGATGGTTCCATGTCTTGAATTTGATTTTTTTTCCTCAGGTTTCATCCTTGTATAATAACAATGCTTTACTGAAAGGCAGAGAAAGAGGCTTTCCTTGAATTTAACTCAAGTCTGATTTTTCTAGCTATTGATAAATGAATATTTGTTACCAGAAGGACTTGACTTCTGTTGAGAAATGTGTTATTTTGTGTAACATGTTTTAAAAGCAACATCAGGAGTTACTGTAAGTTGACATGGAAATCCTTCATTTCCAAGAGGGAGAGATCTGCATGTCCCTGTGATGTATGAGTGGATTGTGTGTTCTTGCTTGAAGAATTATTTTGAACTAACAAGAAAATTGAAAGTTGCGTTGTAGTTTCATCTGTATATTGTCTGCTATGATTTAGGAGCTATCTCTTGAGATTTGTCTTCCAGTACAGCAGAGCAATGATTTTTACCACAGCATACAACTTTATTTTCTTTTTTTTTTTCAGTGCAGAACATAGATAAGCAGTCACTCATGTCGTGTGAACCACAGCAGAGAAATTCCTAAGCTGTCTCCTTTAACCATTAAGTTGTATAATATTGTTACGTAAATTTGTCTTGCTAAAAATTAGAGTTGGATTTTGTTAATACTGGGACATCAGCCATGCAACAATAAAGCAACTGAAGGAAGGAATTTATTTTTTTTTCGATAGAATTAGGTTGGATTTAGACTTAATTCCTTTCCTTTTGATTCAGGGGATCTGTCAGGTTTAGCAAAGACTTCTATTTAAACAGAAGTTGAGAATTTCAGTCATACCTCAAGTAAAATTATTCTTTGCACTTAAAAAAGGAAAGGACAGTTTTCATTTCGCTAGGTATATAGCTGGTAGTAATTTTATTTTGTACTTTCAGCAACTTGAACTCCTGGAAGTCATGTTATCAGTCTTTACAGGAAAATTAAGTTGTTTGACCCTTCTGTTAAGAATATGTGGAGTACTGGTTTAATAAGGATTATGTTTCTTTATTGGGGCAATATTCTGATGTTAAAGGAGAGTTCATTTAAGACCTTCTTTCTTTCTCCCTTTTTTTACTTTCAAGTTTAAATTCTTTTCAAGTTCCACTGTGCTGTGATAGATTTGGCTTTCCTTGGTGGGTTGGGTGAGTGGGTTGGTGTGTGCTTTGAACTCTTGCAGATTTGCTTGCACCTGGAAATAGTATTTTAGCAGTCTTATCCTACTTAGCACACTTGGATATCTAAGTCTTGTTTTTAATGAGAGTTTAGAGTATAGGAAATACTGTCATTTTTGTTGTTTGGATGTGTATAGCATATATGTGCTGGGACTGTCAGTATCTGCAGTTTCTTGAGGATCATGTTGAGCCACCTAATTGAAAAGATTGAAGAAGCTTCTACAAAAAATGCCCCTTTTATCTTTAGTATATTTATGTTTTGTTTTGGACCCTTTTTTAGATAACATAGAAGATACACAGGGACACAATCAGCAAATCACTCCATCAAGATGGAATGATTGTTTTAGTTCCTTCGCTGTAGGAAAGGCATTGCTTTTGAAATGCCATCCCAACAATTCTAGAATATGGAATCTTTGACTGTTTTCTATGCAGTTCATTTTGCATGACTAAAGTTGTATCAATTTCAGGGGGTGTTTTTTGCCTCAATCTTTTTATTCTCCTGACCATTTGGGAATGTGTGTATTGTTGATATGCACATCAGACCTTTAAAGGATTATTAAGGTGATCTTGCTTGATTTTCTAAATAATGCTTCCAGTGTTGTCATTTGCTCTGTAGTAACCATGTTTTCAGTTTTGTGTTCTTTCCACTAGTGCTCTTTCCCACAGCATTTATGCATAAAAGTTAACATCTCTCAGATCTCTCTATGTGAGACTAACCCTCCTGGACTGTGCATGACAGAAATCCCAAGAGAGGCAGTGGTAGGTGAAGGTGGTAGATGTCAAATGGGTCTGTTCCCAGAGACCTGAGGGAAGGGAGCTATCACACTCTGGCCCCAGCTTGGCACTTCACATGTGTCAGGCTGAGCAACTGTGTTCTGGCACTGGATGCTGAGACACTGACATGTTGGAACTGACTTGTTTATGAAGGCAACCGTGGTGGATGGCCTGGTCAAACTGGAAAATGTTACTGAAAACTGCTGGGTTTTCATCACGTGGACTTTACCCTTATCTGCCATACTGATTGCATCTGTACTGTCAAATTAACAGTGCTGAAGAGCATTCCCTGGTGCTGAAACTTAATTGTTCTTGCTACAAAGCTGTTACGATGATCCTGGCAGGGTGTTGGTTCCAGCCAACTAGCTGTCTGCTTGTTGATTCCCACACAGGGAAGGTCCATGGGCTTCTCTGCATGTGCTGATCAAGTGCTGCCACCATTTTGGAGGGTAGAAGTTTAGTAATAGAGGTGAAAGTTGCTCTATGCCTGTTAGTATTTGGTTCCAGAGCATGGACCTAGTCCTCTCTAACTGGAAAGAAAAATCAAAATATGTTTTTTAACAGGAAAAATAACTGAGGTTTTAAACTTGATTTCATTCTGGTAACCTTAGGTAATGACCTAGCAAAGAGGAAGAATTTTCTTGTTATTGCTTAGAGGTATCTTGGTCTCTGATTCTTGAGAAAACTGTTTCACTTCTGTGTATGTTTTATCTACAATAATCCTGCTTGAAGACTGATCTTTTAAAAATCAGAATTATGATCCTGACAAGGACATCTGTTTCATTTAGTTTCTGGCATTGGAAACAAAAGATGGTAATACTGCTTTTTGACTTAGCACACACTTCCTTAAATGAAGAGTGATTTATCTTAGCTCTTAGAATATGTCTGAGTTTCAAGTTGGCTAAATTCATTAAATTCTTGATACTTTCAATGCATAAGCATTAAAGTAGTATTTTAAACATCATATTATCATGCAGATTCCTCTCCCATTTGAAAGCAATCATTGACAAAATAATAACATTAATAAAAATTACAATTTTTTTTTCTATGAGTAAATTTCTTCTGGTCTATTTTCTTCCCTGGCATTTGGGGGCAGAACTTTATCCAACAGAAAGAAGCCCCACAGAAACTGGGTATCATTGACCCTAGCATATGAATAATTTTGAGATCTCCTTGGTGAATTTGAATGTCAAAAGGGTTTACAAGACATGAAAACAATTTTTAAGGAAGACTAGTTTAAAATTTCTCTGACAAATGTCCCTCAGAGCATGGTTACTGGGGAAAGGCTGGCTTAGAGAATCTCACATTAACTTCACCTTTAATTACAGCTCTGAAGTTCACCTTCTAATTTGTTCAGTCAGCCACTTCTGTGGAATGTCCCCATTTTTAGGTATGGTTAAAGCATCACCAATCCATTTTACTGCTAATGCAGCAAGGGGGCAATGACAGCCTCAGTGCAGAGCTGGCAGTGACCAAAGGTGAAAGATCGGTCAGAGGAGAAAGCTACTGCTGAGCTCTGTGTTGTAATGTTAGAAAATATAAAGGCTGGAAAGTGTGGCAAAAACTGTAGGATTTTGGCTCAGGTGAGCTGTCCGTCTGAGGGTGGGTTCAAAAGGCAGACTGAGAAAGCATGGTGCTAGACTGATCTGCCTTTGTATAGGCAATAAACCAGAAGAAAAAGGACTGAAGTGAAGAGACAGCAGAAGGAACAGAAAAAGAGAATCTGGGGGCACATTCCTTGCTTCACATAGATCAACAGAAAATAAAGGCTTTGACACTTAGTGCATGCTCCTCCTTCCCTCACAGCCTAAAACCCCGCAAAGAATGGTTCTGTGTGTGTGTGGTTGGGGAAGGAAACTACAAAATTATTTCCAGGAAAGAAACACACATGGTTTGTCGCTAACATCTTCCACATTACATTAGTTAATTCCAGTGTAAAATTAATTGGTTTCAAGTCCTATGTGTCTCTTAATATTGGAGCATCTCTTTCTTGATTGACCTTGTTTTCTCTTGCTCTGTTGTTCACTTCAGAAGTGTTGGAAATACAGCCTTAATTATGTTGCTTTGTAATCTAATGTAGCATTACTAGTTTGCAAACAAGCAGAAGGTACTCAACAGCACGTCTAGGACTCAATTTCTAAATCTTGTTTTTATGCTCTAATTTTGTGTCCTTGTATCATGTGACTGGGTTCAAATGTACTAAGGAATGGAATAGAAAATTGATCAGGCTGTGACTTTTGTTTGTACTTTCCAGCTTTAATGTAAATTTTCCTATGGAATTTAAGCTTTCACTAACTTATGTCACTGTATATACCTACCTTATAGATGGCAAAAACTGGACTTTTAGGTTCACAGAAGAATGTCAGTAGTGCATGCAGGAAGAACTGAAAACAAAGCAGATGTTCTCCTTTGATTCTCTACTAAGATAAAATGCAGGAATTGATACTTGAAAAAAATTAAAAGTAGTTAAGAGTAAATCTCTATCTATGAAAAAAGTTAAATTCATGAAAATAGATACTACACTTTTTTCAGTAAACAGATGTATCATAAATCATACTTTCATGTGCTTGTTAAATACTTGGTCCAAGCATAAAATTAGTAAAATTCCTTATGTTAGCAGATGGGCTCGTATTTTCTGCTGTCTTTTGCCTGTAGCCTAAAGGTATTGGAAAGATGGAGCTTTTGTATTTGTTTTGAATCAGATCTATTATTTTTCTTAAAACTTATTCCAGCTGAACACTTCCATTTGCTTGGGTTAATCCATCACTAATGAGTGTTTCTGTTACTGAGCTGTCTTGCTCTGTCACAAAAGTGTGATTTTTATCACCCCTTCCTGGAGAAGCAGAAAGCTGAAGATGAGTGTCCTGTCCAGAGATCCAGCATTCTGATTGTCTTACCAGCACTAAGAATGTACATAAATATTTTTTCAGCCTTTCTCTTCTTGAATTTAGTCTTTAAAGCTCAAATGTCCTATTTTCGTTACTTTTTCTAAACAACATGACAGACTGAAACCTATGGAAATCACCATAAACAGTGCCTCAAGAAAGTCTAGCCATTTACATTAATAACAAAAAGAACAAATAATCTCCATGTCTTTTATAGGCAAATTAACATTCCAGTGACATTAGTTAAGAAAGCTGTTGGATGATTGGGTTTTTTTTTTTTACTTTTCTTAATTTATTGATTTTCAGTAGACCACCAAAGAGCTTTTTTGTGCTGGGTTGCCATTGTAAGCAGGTTCCAGGCACAAAAGAGCCAGCTCATCACAGGATCTGTGGAAGTCTTGTGGCCCACAGTAGCAGCTTGACTTGATATAATCATTAGAGTCTGTATGTAAGTGACTATTTGTTAAAAGCTGACATGCTACAGCTAGCTGGATTTTCATGAGATATACGCAATTATGCTTCTTGGATGCTCTTAGCTCTTTCGAAGAGAATTGGTTTTTCACAACTTCTGCAAAACAGTTTGATTGAGTTCCAGTTTTGAACAACTACATCGTTTGGGTGGCTCAGTGTGTTCAGGGTCTAGGTAACAGGATGTGTGCGCTGGGTTTTGGTTTTTTTTGTGGTAGACTGGATTGCTATGGTTGGGTTTTGGGGTTTTTTTATTCATTTATGTACCACTGCGGCAAAAGGATACTGTAAGAGTCTAGAGCATTTCCTGTGTAATGATGGTAGCACTAACTTAGACTGCACAGTGTTGCATAAGGGAACCATCTAGTCCCACTCTAGCTCCCAATGTTTTCAAGGCACCAGTGGGGAGAAATCCAGAATATCCTGCATCAATGGTTTCATGTGGATTGCAGTCTGAGCCTGCATTCTACAAAATTCATGAAAATTCAGGCCCTGACAGGGAGAAAAATTGGGCTTGTGTGGAGCTTCTTAATTTGTCTGAATTAGCTTCTGAAACATGTTGCTTGAAGCTGGAATTATGTGACAGATTAACATTTACCTTTAGACTTGTTTGGTGGGTAACTTCTCTCTGTTGGTCCAGATGCTAGAATTCTCATCCCAGCCACTTCTATCATAAGAGATCTATATTGATCAATAAAGGGGAAAGTTATGATCGTTTTACCTCTCTTTTTATTCTCTTTTTTTCAGTAAAATATTACAGAGAATTATCATGGTTTGTATAATGGACATTTGTTCACATACATCTATCTGACTTCTGTATTTAGGTTTTTTAAGCTAGCAAAAAATCCTTTCTTCTGTAAAGAAACTGTATGCTCAAATAACTATTGGTATTTCATAACAACTAAATTGAGATTAAATAAAATCCATGTATGGCCAGGGTACATTTTAATACATGAGGAGAGATGAGGATATTATGTATGTCTGAAGAAAGAGAGTTCAAAAGGTTTTCCATTTACCTTGCTTATTCAAAATGTATTGAAGATTTCATTGCATAAAGCAAATTAATACTTTTATTTCTCATTTTTCTCACAGCTGCAAGAGAATCAGTCTGGTTAGAAAGGGAAGAGAGAGCACGGCAACATTATGAAAAACACCTAGAGGAACGCAGAAAGAAGCTGGAAGAGCAAAGACTAAAGGAAGAGAGAAGGCGAGCTGCCGTGGAGGAAAAGCGGAGGCAGAAATTAGAAGAAGAGAAGGTAAGAATGAATGTCATGGTAACACTTTTCAACTTCTCTTGCCATGAGATACAGCACTATCAACCTTTTTCTCCAAGAGATGATGTAAAGAATGCCACATGAGCCATGGTGAGTATGATGGAGTATGTGGAAGGATTTTAACCCTTACTTGCCCAGGTACTGCTTCTGTTATGAATCAAATGCAGTGAAGTTGAGCATGCCTGGATTGCTGTATATGGCACTGCTCAAACTCATGCAGAAAAACAAATTGGGTCAGGCTATCTGTCAATTCTTAACCATTCAGTTTAAGGGTAGTTAAATATAAGAAAATCTTTTCAAAAATGAATGTGTAATGAAAGATGCTCTTGGTTGATTTGTCTCAGTTAAACTGGGGAGTACGTGCAGTGTGATCCTGTGTAAGTCACCTCATCCTTCTGGGTGTCTCTCCCAGAGAGTTACCTCATCCTGTCTCTCCCACTCTTCTGGTATTTAGTAGATGGGAAGTAGCACTAAGATGTGTTTGTGTAGTGGCAGGGCCACTTAAACAGATCTTACCTTTTCAGAATTTCAGTTAACATTCTAACTTATTTATGGTTTACTTGCTGCTTAATTTTGTTCTAGTCTGTGTATCTTAGTAGACAGCACATAAGCTTAAACACAGTTGTGAGATGCCTACTTGATTTTGTTCACGTGGATGGAGGGTTGCAGGGTTTGATGAGAAAATAAAGTGAAAAACCCAGTAGTATCCAAATGTATTATCCTGTTGTACTCGAGGAACGACATGAAGCTGTTGTACGTCGCACAATTGAAAGAAGCCAGAAGCCAAAACAAAGGCAAAACAGGTGGTCCTGGGGAGGAGCCCTGCACAACCGCATTAACAACACAGGTAAAGAGGGAGGCTTGCTTTGCTTGTTTCCCTTCCCCACCAGTCAACTGGAATTCACTTTTCTTCTTCTGAAAGGAAGGATGATTCAATGTATGTTAGTTTGAATTCTTTGCCCTTGGTCTTATTATTGCTGGCAGTGGCATGTTTGTGACATTCTTGTGTAGCAAAAAGGTATCGAGGAGAAAGAAATATGAACAAAAGTTAGATTTTGTTTTGGGAGTTGACTTACTCTGTAAATATCTTGCTACAGCTTCTCGCTTCTGCTGCTTTGCTGTTCTTGGTGTGTGTATATGTGGGTGTGCTTGTGCTTGTGTCAGTGTCGTGATATGAGCTACTGTGGCAAATGCTAGCTTTGTGCCTCCAGAAGTAGGTCTGGTGGAAATGACCAAATACTGAGATTAAAGTAGACAGAAGGAAGAAAAATTGTTATTTGTAATAAGTGATATGAACCTTGTATTGAAATTTGGGGAAATAGAAGTCTCTTTTCTTCCCCTAAAGATTGGCAAATTAAGTTTAGCTATATGCTTTTTTCCCCCAGTTATCTTCTCTAACTACTCTGCCAGTCATTAATGTGTATATGCCCTGTTCAATATGAATCAAGCCCCCCAAAACAGAACTTTTCCTTTACTTCTTTTAACAAAAAGTGATACTTACAGTTTGTTTATTTCTGTTCTAATTTCAATGTGTCTAACCTCCCATCAGGTGAGGAAAAAAAAAGTTGAGGAAAAAATTCTCTGAACTCTTTGTCATATATCATTTCAATAAACAGTAATTTTTCATAAAAGGTTACTTTTTTGCTTAACTTTCTATAACTTATTTGATTTTCGTTTTATTTTCTGTGAAAAATCATTGTCTTGCATTCTGTCCCTAGGTTATTTTTTTGAATCATCATTCACCTTTCTCGATTTAGCAGGCCTGGAGCACCACTTCAAATCTCTGGGTGGTGCTAGAAAACCTGGTACATAATGCTGTGGTTTGTTATTCCTTTACCTATAGCTAGTTCTCAGGAAGTGAGATCATCAGTAACTAAACCACCCTCATGTAGTTGCAATGCATGTTTAACACCATGCTGATAGATTAGAGCTGTTGTTAGTACCAGATTTTTCATTATTATTTATTTTTATGGTGGAGAGTTACTGCTGGCTGACTCTAAAGATTTGGCACAATTCACTGAAATGAAGCATAATATTCTATCTACTGGAATTCAAGGAGCGCAAATTTGAATATTTTGTTATTTTCTAAAATCCTTTTGGCACACTGCACATAGGATTTACAGTTATTTTTGCACATGAACACAGACATAACCAGCTGCATTGGCTGTTCCATTGCTCATGGGTATTTTAATTCCTTTTTTTTGTTTCTTTTTTTGGTTTTTTGTTGTTGTTTTTTTTTTTTTTGATAAAGGTTGCAGCAATTTTCCAGGCAATGGATTGCATTTGGCCTATTCTACATTTAGAGGATTCATATTGCCAACACTTGTATGCAAATCCTTATGCTGAATGTCATTCATTTAAATAAGGTTCATTGACACGAGAAATATTGTCATGCCTAACAGCAGAGGTGATTTTCAATATTGTCATTTGTCATCTTCAGAAAGCCAGTTTATGCACTACATCCTTTCTGCCAGATGTAGAAGCTTTATGGCTGTACTGATACTGTGTCATTTCTCAGTAGCAGATTAGACATGAGATCAAAATCCCCATCCTATTCCCACAAATATTGTTCTGTTCTTAGGAAGCCTGAGCGTCGTGCCTTCAGTAGTGACTTGCACAGGGCATTCTTCAGTATTCCCCAGAGATCAATGTGGGATCATCTTGCCAGCCTACAGAGGTCTTGTTCTTAGCTATAACATTTTGATTTCTCCTTTTTAAAACGCATTTCTGAGTTTTATTTCTCTTCCAGTATCCAGTCTGCCAGTTCTATGCCCTCACCAAGTAATTCTAACATTAAAGTTAGGAAATAATCACATGGGGTAGGGAGAATCTTTCTTCAGTCCAACCAGTTATAGTGAATCCTCTATAGTTCATAGATCTGGGGAGAGTTAAGGTATTACTCTATTTGTATGAATTTTTTAGTATACAGTGAGTATAATTTAATCTATAGGGACAGAACGGGTTAATACACTTGTCATAAATAAACAATGGCAGATAATATTTCAGCAGCAGCATCCTTAATGCTGTCATTGTCTTGAGTTTGTATGTGCTTTGAAAACAGCATACAGACACATTTTTGCACACACAGAATATGAATCAGCAGAGCAGTTAAAGCATATGCTCAAGCCTCATTGCATTTCAGCATGGTTGAGTGCTTTGCTGAGTAGTGCTGAGGTTCAGTACATGCTAAAACATAAGCAAAAGCAGAATTGATTCTCACAGCATCTTTTAGATGTCAGATTTTCAAATGGAAATTCGTAATGGGGAATGTGTAGTCAATGCATGGAGCTTGGAGCTCTTTTTGTTTGTTTTTTTTTTGTTTTGTTTTGAGAGAGAGAGAGAAAAGAAAGGACACAGCAACGTCCTGTGACACATATGCGCAAAGTGTGTGCTGTCTCTGTTATTGAAGTAACCATCACCCCCTCAGCAGAGTGCAGGTGCTGACTGCAGCAGTTGTGCAAGTGATGTAATACCATTCCAAAATGTAGAGAAACTAAAACCAAATTATACATTTTTTATGTTATATGTGCCAAGTAGGTGCATTACAAGTACTTTCTGCAGAGGCTGATTTTTTATATCTGTTAACGGTGTGTGCTGAGCTGGATTTTCAGCACGCTGAAAATAACTCTATGGTGGGTGGTTTAGCACTTACACATAACTGTGGGATTTTTAACTAAATCTTTTAATTTCTTTTGTGCTTGCCCTCACTTCCTTTGTGCACTAGTCTTCCCTTAATCTTTCAGCATGGCATTGTCACAATATTGACCATCTGCCTAGTAACAGAGTCCTGTCACCTTTAATTCAGATGCCAGTGTGGTTTCTTAGTGAATAAATTTGCATTTCCAAGCATCTTGGTCCTTCCTTGAAGCTTTCCATTTTAAGTCATGAGCAAAGATTTTCTGACAATATTGAAAGTCCTTAAATTCCAACCCACTGAGTGATAATGAACAGAATATTTTATACATTTGGAGCTTAAACTGTGTTGTGCCTAGTCTTTGAGTCACCTGTACAACGTCTGCTGAGAAATCCATTCTATTTTGGAAGTCCTTGTGGTAGACCAGGAGTGACCTAGTCCTGTTTTCCTCCTCCCACTAGTGAGCTAGGAACTTGCACTATTGCATGTGGGCTGTCAATTAGCATTATCTCCATTTGTTTTAGATCGAGACAGGCGGTCTGTTTCAACAATGAACCTTTCGAAACATGTTGATCCAGTCATAAACAAGCGGCTCTCCTCCTCATCTGCAACATTACTAAATTCTCCAGACAGAGGTACAGTTTTGAAGAAAAAAGCATTAAAAGAGCAGCAAGAAAGAATGTTCTATACTGATGTATTACTTTGCACATAAAACAAGCTTCTGAAGTCATTTTCTGTACTTAATCTAAGTGTTAGTGGAAAGACTTCAAATGTGACAAGTAAATGGTTGAACATTTTTTCCTGTGAGAACAAATAATTCTTGTTTTTTTAAAACAAGAGAACTTAACAATTCTGCTTTAGCAAATGATAAAAGCAGTGCTTCTGTCAGGTTTTTAGTAAATGAGGTACAACTGTTGAAAAAATACATCACTCTATAATGCATGCAATCATGTGTGACCTTTTATTTGCATTAGACCATTTTGTCATTATTTAGTTTTCCTTTCTTTTTTGGTTATAGCTGTTGAATGTCTAGGAACATGGTGCATGAAGCTTTCAAGCAGTTACTTTATTACAATTTCTGGTTATTTTATTACCATTTCCAGTTATTTTTATGAAAGAGGTATGGATGTTTTCCATATTGTCTGTTTATCGACCTTTTGTGTCCAGTTATTTCCCAAAGATTGCTTCATTTCAGTGTACATCTTTGGTGTTTACAAGTCTGAAAAATGATAAACCATCAAGCTTTTAAAAATTAACATAGCTGAATTGCTGCCTCTGTTCTGAGGACTTAGGAGATTGCAGCATTGAGCTTAAAAGTTTTATCAAAGAATGTCTCTTGTGTAACTTGTGCAAAGAGCTTTACAGTAAAGTACTTTTTTGTCCTCCACTGAGAATGAGTTCTGTCCCATTTCAATCCATAAAATTGTTTTAAAACCCAATTTTTAAAATGCATTTTTAGTTGTGTTGTCTGGTCGATGTCATTATTTGTGTGTCTTAACTAAGTACCAAGTTTGCGTGAACATGCGTATGGTTGATTTGATGAGCCATGTTCATCCTAGTGGGCTAACCTAGTTATACAGTCTGGTAACTTGTGAAAAATACAGTATTACATTAGGAAATAATTTATTTCTAAGCACTAGTCATTTCTTGCTCTTAATGTTGAGATCCAGTCAGGTTTATCTTTATTAGATTTTCAGGTGTGTATATTTTTTTCAAATGGTTGCTGTTCTTTGTCAGGGGATGCTTTTTTGAGGCGGGATATTGGTGATGTGGGTAAGGTGCAGCAGGCATTAAGTATGAAGGATAGTTTCTTATGGACTGTAACACAGTGTTTTAGCTTCTGCCACCCATTTCAAGTTCAGGAGACATTAAACTGAATACCAGGCAATTTAGTGATAGGGAAAGAAAAGGAACATGGAAGTTATGGCCATTTGTCAAAACGCTGAGGCATTATTTGCTTGGCATTTTTACTGAAACAGCACAAGAACCCTTTAGGAATCTCTTGTGACTTTTGCAGACTCCAAGTCAGAAAGTAAATCCAAATGCTTTTTCTCATGCAAAGTCAGATACCTAAATCTAGTTGGGCTGTGTATCTAGAGAAGTGCCATTAGTCTCTCCAGTGGCCTCAAACTCTTAAGGCAGGTGCTTAAAGGAAGGCTGTGACGGGCTGCTCCCAATTTCACCTTCCAGAGGGCACCCAATCACACTTTATCTGTAATACAGACTCCCACCTGCACAACAGTGAGCTGGAGATAAGGATGATGAGCTTACCTACTAAGTGGCTTATAGCTGTCAACAAGAACTTGTCATCTGTTGTGCAGCACAGCACCTTTTTATCATTTGAAGGACATTTTTTTTTCTTTTTGTGCAGCAAAAGACAGAAGTTTTCATTAACTAATTGGCTAAAAGACTGGTTAAGGCCATTTCAGGCATTGTGTTGCTATATCACAGAAGTGTAATTGGGCAGCTGGAACAGGCTTCTCATTATGCTTTTATGTTACTGTAGTTAGTGAATAGTTGAAACTGTAACATGAACACATATTCAGCTGGAGAAAACTGCTGTTGACCAACAGATTTTGGCAGCTGTGCTCTTTAAGGAGAGCTTGGCAAGGGGATAATACTTTTAACAAGGTATGAATTACATACTTCTAAGTTTTGCAAAACTTGCACCCTAGTTGTTTTCCTCCCCTTCTCTGCAGTGATTTTTCTTTCAAGGAGATGATGGTCTCAATCACTGCATCGCCATTTTCATAGAAGACATTCAGGAGCCTCAGTATTGTTTCCTGTAGAAAGAGCAGTTTCTCCCTATCTACTCCTCACCATATTGTGTATGTGTATTAGCAAACACCACATTTATCAATGAGAGTCTCCTTCGTGGTGCTCATCAGAAGGCCTGTTAAATCCCTGCCTCCCGTCTGTTCCTACAACTAATCAAATGCTGCTGTTTGCTTACTCGCAAATTATTCTGCTGCTGCTAAGACAACTTTCCAATATTCAGGCTGTATTTCCTGAAGACAAATACAGATGATTGTAACCAATTTACTTTTGCCAGCTCCCTGCAACTTTGTGTGTTTTGTAGTTACAAGTTAGATTATAAAGATCTTTAATCTGTTAAAAATAACCTGCTTGTGGCTGGGGGTACTGGTACTTCCTTGTACCAGCAAGCCTATCACTCTTGTAAAAGCCTATCACATTTACTCTTGTAAACATGCTTCCTGTGTGAAAACGGAGCAATAAAAGCTGAGAGAGTTGGGCTTGTTCAGACTGGAGAAGAGAAGGCTCTAGGGAGACTTGACAGCACAGTGGTCCTCAAGAGAGCTGGGGAAGGATTTTTTACAAGGACATGTATTAATAGGACCAAGAGGTAATTGCTTCAAACTGAAAGGTCTAGATTGGATATTAGAAAGAAAATATTCTCTCTGAGGCTATTGAGATAGGTTGGTGGAGGCAGGTGGAACAGGTTGCCCATAGAAATTGTGAATGCCCAAGGTCTGGCTGGATGGGGCTTTGAGCAACCTGGTCTAATGGAAGGTGTCCATGAGAGGAAACCTGGAACTAGATGATCTTTCAGGTCCCTTCCAATCCAGAGCATTCTATAGTTCTATGAAATAGCCCGTAGAGTGATAGGTTAACACATCATGACATCATGAGAACAAAAAGTACTGCTTCCCCTTGTCTGTCAGATGGTTTGAAAGACTAAACCTTGAAAACCTTACCCTGGGGCATTAGAAACAAAAGGAGCAAGAAACATCCCCCCCCC
>VWZU01012849.1:1381343-1410593 GCA_013397095.1 Sterrhoptilus dennistouni
GCACCCCCCCCCCCCCCCCCCCCGCCATGACCTCATTGTCTTAAAGTGGATCTTATTATTTTGGGATGTTCTTCGTTTGGTATTAAATTTGCTCCAGTGTGGTTTGGACACAAAACTGAAGCTGTTCAATGCATTTAGGTATTAATACTCTTATAGTTGAAACCCAGTGGGTGAAAGTTTGTCTGTTCTAGGTGAATGGTGGCGCTAATGTGTTAAAATATGTATTGAATGTATGAAGTGTGATGCTTTCAGGGAGCTGTGCTTTTGGAAAATTCAGTATGTGATGACCCTGGCCCACAAAGCCAAGGTGCATCTAAACGAACTCTGATCTAAACCCATTGTAGAGAATCAGGGAGACTCACTCCAAGGTCCTGGCTGAAACTATTTTGACATCTCTGAACCAGGCCTGTTGCTTATATGGAGAAGAAGGTTTTGGGTTTAGTTCACTGTTGTGCATATCAGCTAGCTCACTCCCAAACAGCCTCAGTGCTTCAGCTGGATGCTGTGGACATGTGGTTGCTTCCAACAGGGGATGTGGATACAACCTCCCTTGTGTTAGGGCCAAAGATAATTAAACCATACTCACCTTTAGGGCAAGGGACATGAGATATGTGAGACTTGGCAGGTGACACATTGGTGTTCTAAATCATCGATCTCTTAGCTGTGTCCTTTTGAGATTACTCCACCTCTGGGGGCTTATATGTGATGTAAGGCCTGCAGCTGGCCCACAGAGCCATATTTATGCTGTGACATTTACCTCTCATGTAAAGATAAACTCCAAGAAATGGATGGTGTATATAGTACTTATTTACTAGCCTAAAATATCAGGGATCACCCTCTGAAGTTGTGTGATCTTTATGTTAAACTACAGTAGAAGAGTGGTCCAAACTCATCAACAATCATACCTGTGAGCATCACCTACTAAAGCCTGAGACCACAAAAAAGAATCTATTGTCTTGCAACACTAGCTTTAATCAGTGATCATACTGAGCATGGTGCCTGGAGATGAAAGGAAGCAAAGACACTACCATTACTGCATCCAGTTTAATGGTAGGTCTGTGATTTCTTCGTTGTTAAACTGCAAGTTTATGATAATGTGTGTGCTGTAATGGAGGTCTCTGTAGGGTATTTTGTGTGTCTTTATGATCTCTACCATTGCAGAATGGAACCATTAATCACAAAAAGCTCTAGCAATAGTACATTGTGTAAAAGCACAGTTATGAAAAGAGCCTGCTGTGTTTAAGAGTCCTATATTTCTATAGTAATGTCCCTCATTGCATTAGTGGAATTTAAGGGAGCAATTTGAGAAGTGCAAAACAGCACTGAGGGCAGATTAAGCAATTATATTTTCATAGGAGGAGATTGAAATCAGCCTCTCTTTTCATGGCGCTCAGCAAGGAGTAGATTAAAGACAGATTCAGAGTTTGTCTATTAAAAATGATGTATCTCTTCCTTTAAAAATGCAAATGAATGTCAAGTTTGTTACAGCCAGTCACTTCAATGAATGTTATAGAGATTGAGCCTCATAAATTCAAGCTGCAGTTTTGTTACCGCAAACACTAAATTAAGGCAAATGAATGCTGAGATATAAGAAAACCTGTTTCTGCTTGTAATATCAAGATTAATGCTATAGTGTAAGCTTACTATAATGAACTACTATGGGAACTAGTAGAATATTTTGGCTTGTGATAGTAATTATAGAACAATTTGTTGCATTGGAATGTCACGGAAGTACCCAATTCAATACAGAAAGTAACTTACAGGAGTCTTCTGGCTTCACCACAATAAATGTTTAATCAGTATTTAAAAAAAAAGAAAAGTAAAGAAACTTTACAAGACAAAAGGATTATATTGACAAGCTATGTTTGTATTGGACAACACTGGGAAAAGCTAAGTACCAGGTCAACATGTAGTGCGTTTTCAAAACAGAGCAACTCTGTGAAAAGTTGATTCTTTTTACTTGTCTTCATGGAAACTGATCCTTAGCAGGATCTTTGGACAGAGAGTTAATGATCAAATATATTTACTGTTTTCTGTGGGTTCACTTATTACTGAGACAACTGTAGCTACTGAGCTTGGTATCTGCAGTTGAGGTGCACTACCCTTTTGCAATACTTTGATAAAACCTCATTGACACAATTCTCTGTGTAGCAGTAAGCAACCTTCTTTGGTTTTCCTAGTAGGCTGGTAGACTTTGGAAGGTGTTTTAGTGTAACTGGAAGACTATATACCTTTTAGGAAGGAAGGCTTTGGTACACAAACATCTCATATGCATATGAAGAATAGACATTGAAATCTATATTTAGGAGTGGCAACTGTTCTTCTGGTAGGGAAATTATCTTGTCATTCCTGACATGGAATGTGGCAGATGTGTAAAATACCCGTATTCAATTGGTAACAATTTGCTGTAATGCCACAGGCAGTAACACCAATTAAATATTCAGATGTACGTATTTCTACAGGAATTCTTCTGCTAAAAAGGAGTAATAATAAAATGCAAACCACCAAACTATTGTGGAGAGTTTCAAGATTTTCATGGTATGCAGTAGTGAGGAAATAGTACTAACACTCTGCAGCATGTGGTTATATGTGAAATGTTTGATCTAACATATTGCTTGTATGGTGCACGTTCAGCTCGCCGCCTTCAGCTCAGCCCATGGGAGAGCAGCATCGTTAGCAGGCTCCTGACGCCCACACACTCATTCCTGGCTCGGAGTAAAAGCACAGCTGCATTGTCTGGAGATGCAGGTAATCCTATAAGAACACAGGCTTCATGTCTCAGACACTTATTTTTCCAGATTCCCTGCCGGATGTTGTAAAGTCATTGATCTAATTATGAGTGTATGGTAGCATCCCAGAATGAACTCCAACGTCCATGATTAGTGTGCATGACAGCATGAAAGCTTCTCTGTACAGTTTTGTATGCCTCTTTCTCTTCCTCCTACTACCTCTTTCTTACTTTTGCCTCTTCATCAATGCAATAAATTGGCACAAAACATGCAGGGCAACAACATCACGCTGACCGTGGCTATTTAAGGAGATGCATACCTTGTTGGAAAGAGCTGATTTAGCACATCCACTGCTAAAGCTGTGAGCTACTTGCTGCAAAGGACTTTCAGCTCCTCCCAGAGCACTTCCCACGTGGAGAAAGTTAGACTTTTAGGAAGATAGGCTCTGGTTACTGTGCATTTAATACCTGTGAGGTTATAATAATTGTAAAGTTGTCTGCCAGCCCCAGAACAGCTCCCTGATGGTACTTACCGAGGGAAAACTAATGTGCAGAAATGTGATGATATCGCTAGGTGGTAATTGAAGGCCCAGGCAAAACTGTGTTCCAAATACAGCCAGGGAATACTTGCATATCATGTATTTTAGGCAGGTGACAGCTGCCTCTTCTTTTATCATGGGATGTTTTATAATCATCCACTGGGAACTTTACCATTGCACTCTCGGCACGTGCAGCAATATATTATTGTAAGTCTAGGCAAGCCTTTCTTGTCTGATGTGGACAGGATTTTTATTCTAATTAAAGAACATAGAAGGTAAGAAGGAACAGAGATCTGCTAAGATTACTTTTAAAGAAGCTTTCACTTAAGAACTCTTATAACTAATTAGGCTGTGGTACGTTTCCACAGGGGTAGTGCTGTAGGAGGAAAAATATGGATGATATTCTGCAAATAGTAGAATTAACAAGCACAGAATTCTTTTTTACTCTTCAAAAACAATAGTTTGTAAAATTAATTTCCAATACTACCTTCCAAGAAGGATATTGGAAATTCATCTCTTCATTAGGGAATAGTTGAGAAAGCAGCATGTAAGTGGTTACCTTCCTGGAGCAAGCATGAAGCTTTTTGTGACTGCCCTTGTTTATACTGCACAATCAACTCTAAACTCAGTGGAATATTGAGAAAGGCTACATGTAGCAGGAAAGACTGATTTGTAAGTTCAGTCTAAAGCAATTCCCTGAAATGCCTTCCCTATGCTAAGTGGAACTGTACCACCAGAAGAATAATCCATCTGCTCATTGTTTTCCAAGTATTAGTCTCTATGAGCAGTAACTTCAGCCCCTTCATACAGGATGCTTCCTGGAGATTAATGATCAGGTGATGGCAATGGCTCACAGCTGTGCTCTAAGCACTCCACTCGTCCCAGCCTGCCATTATTCCCTAGAAAATTACCCTGCCCTTTGGCTGTGAATATAAATTGTAATGTAAAAAAATCTAAACTGAGTTATATATGAATTCATGTCCTTTTATTTTAAATTTTAAATGAACTATTAGTGACATCCAGCATAAGAGTACATCTGGGTCTTTTTTTAAATAAATCCTTTGAAACCAAAGTGTTTTTTTAAATAGCTTTCAAAAAGCTCCTCTGAATAGATGTAATCCTGTTAGCACATGAATCATTGGAAGTGCTGCTTAAAGCATTGTTTGGCAACTTCACAAATGAAAATGAACTGTTTCTCTTCTAATATTTGTGTTGTCATCCTTGGTGGTAACTTCAGATAATCAGCAGGCAGAAGGGGAATTGAATCACAGAGCAGTGGCCATAAAAATTTTAAGTAGTGTAAAGAATTATGCTGATGCCTTGAGAGACTACCTAGAACAGAGGCTAGACAGTGTTAAAGGAATAAAAAAGGTATTTATTAAAAAGGCTTTCAAAGGATACACCTTGTGCAGTACAAGAGCCTGGCCATGTTTTCACAGTTTTATAAGTCTTAGTGTGTTTGCATATTGGGATTAATTGTCCAATTACAGCTTCAGGTTGTGAAGTCCCATCCTCCCAGATTGCTCTCCTCAGTTCACTGTTGTTTATACTTTTTGGGCCTGAAGCCACAATGATGTCCTTGGTTCTCGGGCTGGGAATGGATTGTTTTGTCTAACTACACTGTGAGGAGAGTTTGCTAACACTTTTTATGAAGTTCAGAGTTATACGCTAATGCAGTACAAAAACTGGATAATATGAAAGCTAAAACTTAAGGTATCAATGCCACTGCCTCCTGTCTGGTTTACATGCCCTCAACCAAAATAAACACACAAACTAAAATCCCTGTTTTCTTTTTTCTTGCTTGTTTTTAAGTTAATCATAATTCCTCATTAAACATAAATCCCTATAAACTATAAGGCAAGCATTAGTGCCATTGCTGTAACAATTACATGAGACTCTTTATTCATAATGTTAATCTCTTAGTGCAGGAGAATTTGCAGCATTAGTACTGTTAAGTCTATGAGCTCTTCCTGTAACAGCAGCTGTGCTTTTGTAAGACTAAAAGACTAAAAGAATTAACTGTGTGTGGAACTGCATTCTTTCATGTGTGCTCAGAGAAGGATATACAGGCAAGAAATATTGGTTTGGTAACATTTGGTTTGGCTTTTCATTAAGGAAATAGAGGATGTAAATTTCTTTGACATAGGAAAAAGAATAGGAAAGATACTATATAGAGCCCCTATTTTTTTCCTCAAGTGACATGCTGGATCATAATTGTGCTAAGACTCAATTAAATGACCAGAAGAGACAAACAGGAGCAGAAAAAGAAAACTTTGCAGTAATAACATAGTTTTTCCCAATCTTCTCCTTCAGTTAAATCAAGACAAAGTCCAAGAATAGTTTGCTCCAAGAAGTTTCCCATGATATGTTTTGCAGTTAAAGTTCTCTTCGAAGATAAAATCAGAGCACTGTATAATCTGGTACCTGCTATTGTCAGATCTTTTGGTAATAGTCTTTTTGCTTGTGCAAACCAACAAAAGCTGCCACCCTGGTTATTCAAATACTAATTTCCAAGCTGATTTGTTGTTGTCAGCTTGCTTTTTAATGTGCAAAATAGTTTGCTGTTGAGAATGTTTTTAAGTGAGTTGTTATTCTAGAAGTATCAAAAAATATGATGGGTTAAAATATCCCTGAAAAGAAGAATTTTTAAAAACAAATCACTTGCTGTAGACAGCAATTTCATTGATTTCCTAATTGAAACTGTTTTGTATAGTTAATAGGTTTGGATCTTTGTGTGTATGTCTCCTTTAATTTTTCTTCACTTCCAATGCAATTCGTAGGCATTCTGATTTCGTTTGACTGCTTTCTATTCTGAATGTAATTGAAATTCATTTCAATGTGTGTACTAAGCTAATCTGTCAGACCAGCCATTGTTTCTACTGCTTTTTCAGAACCACCAGTTGTACAAAATCTTAACAGGAAAATACTATCTACTATCCAGTATCATGGCATACTTCTTAATTTTTTAAGAAGAAATTCTTACCTTACAAATGGTGGAAAAGTGCATGAGCACCTATTGAACTTGCATCCTTACTGTATGTATGGCCAAGCTAATGTGTCAAATGATGGTTCTGACTTGATTTTTCTGTGTATTAATACTTTCTTTCTTTTCTATCTTTCTCGGTCATTTCTGTTCCTGCTGGCTTTCCTCTGTCAATTCTCCAATGCTACTCTGTAATTAAAACTAATAAATAACAAAACCAACCAACACCGTAGTTATCCCCGTTTGTCCCCGTTCAGCATCTTGCAGCCCCCTCAGCCCTCTGTCCTACAAGGCCATGAACTGTAGGAATTCAGGAGAACGAGCAAAACTTTATGCTTCTACTGATGCCGTTGGACGTCGGAGAACAACGCACCTCGCAGGGGTAAGCTTGGCTGCTGCCCGTGTGCTTTGTGCCCCGTGCCATGACCACCTGACTGCAATGCTTGTTAGCACTGGCATAGCTGCAGGGATGCTTCCTCCCCTCTGCACTGTCCCACCCTCTCCAGTTTGCGTCAAGTTGGCTGGATTTTAACTGAAACATGCTACGTTATGTGGTGGCACAGCCTGGTTATACACCAAAGAATCCATGTGGAAAAACACAAACACCCGTGTTTGCAGAGTAGATACCTCAGCTTCTCACAAGGCACAGAGGCAGTCTCTAGGGGATTCTTTGCTGCCTGTCAAGGCTCAAGATGGTGTCGCCACTTTTCCCTCAGTGAGGAACTTGTTGCTCCCAGCAGGCTGTTTTCACAAAGGTTCCAGAATTTGATGTCTTCTGAGGCCTCTAGAAAATTCAGCTGAGCCCCTAGAATAAAGAGGGGTGGAATACATGCTCTCACGTGGCTCTCTACACAAGTGCACAGTGTATTCTCACTTCATCTGTATTTTCTTAGGAGACCAGGCTAGTAAACTTTTTCTCACTAGGAAGGAAGGAGTTTGTTTAGGAACATGGTTTATAAGCATGGCTTTCCACAGGTTCATTCTGAATGATTTAGTAGCAGTACTAGGGCTGATCTGAGCTTTTAAGAGCATCAAAACAGTAGAACAAACTCATGTTGACTTTGCTCCAAGCCAATGGGATGCAGTCAGATGCAGTACAGATTCATCTGCTGAACCCGAGCAGTTATATTTTTCTTGTACTTTACAACCTGAGTTAATTTAGAGTGTGAGAAGAGTTGAAGTCATCTCTGCAAAACATTGTGTAAGAAGTGCTTGCATTTTTGTTTGGCCTGATGGGCAGAAGGTCAAGAGGCAGTGCTGCTATTGACATCTTGTTGGAAACAGTATTAATCAAAATGCCATTAGTCATAGCCATTACTTTATCTTTCAGGCAGAGGGTAGTATACTGAAGTTCAGGGGAAGGCATAGCCTTAGCATGTATCTCTAGAGAAATTTCCTAGAATGTCCACAAAGCGTTGCAGCCTCTTGGCCTGTGGGTTCTTCCTCAAGTCTTTCTGATTGCAAGAGGTTTGGGATTTGACTTTTTTTTTAATTCTAAATTAAAAAGAAGAAGGGTTGTTACTTTTTGGTGGAAGAGGTGATATAAAACTGTTGTTAATGTAAAATTAGTGAGTTAAGAACCATTTCCAATAGCCTGTATGATGTGGAGAATCTTATATGTTTCTGCAAACTTCTGTATGAATTCAGCTTTTTACTTTATTGATATGAAGAAAAATTTTCTGATGCTCTGCTTTCAGTACTAATAAAGCAGATCCAATAGAGGGTTACTGCTAGAAAGCCAAAACTCTTGTTTATTGTAATGCATTTATTCTGGTTGTGTTTATATACAGTTATTCTGGTTGTGTTTATATGTCTATACTTACATATGGGAAGTATATAGATGCCTAAATTTTGATATATTGCCTTAAAGCAATAGTTCTGTTGTAGCTCTGGTTTGTATTATTAGAAATTTTCTCAACTTGTGATTTTATTTTTTAAAAAATAAAGAAGGAAAAAAGAAATCACTATTATGTACGAGAACGAATGGCAAAAAGTATGTGCTGTAAAATCATCCAAGAAAAGGAAGACTAGGATAACTGGCATACCGTATTTGGAAGCTTTGAAGACATCTGTGGTGTTCACTTGTAAGCATGAACCCAAAATGTTGTGCTATATAGGAAGATTGTGACCAACTATGAGCCAAGGGCAGGAGGAGTTTGTTTTATGTTTTCTTCAAAAGAAATCCTGTGGTTTTGGGAAGTAGTGGAACATACTCTGTGAAAATCAGCTAAGATCAAACTATAAAAGATAATATTTTTGCCTGTGCAAAATTAGGCCTCTGCAAATTAGCCCATTACATCTTAGGACAGGAGAGAATGATTAAGAAGGATTCTTTTCAAGTGCATATCCACTGACAAAGATGGTGTCAGGTTACAACAGCTATATTAAGGAACTTGTTAAACAAGCTGTAGAAACCACTGACTCAGCACTGCTTTTTCTCAGCCCCCCAGCTCCTCATCCTTAACTCAGCTTGCTTTGCTTTCTTTAGCTGTGTGAACTCTGTGAACTTGACTTTGTCTTTTTGTTTGCCGAGCTATAGAGTGACAAAAGAGAAAAGGACCATTTGTCATCCAGCTTCTCAGCCAACTTTAAAGGAGGTCATTTTACTTCCAGCCTCAAAGCTAGATCATCAGCTCCCTCTCCAGTTTGGTAAGTCAAGTACATGCTTAGCTGGACATGAGCTGTAGGCAGCTCTGATTGTTCTATGCATTAAATGTGAAACAGGGCAAACTTACTTGATGATGTAGGTGTTCTCTCTCTGCATAAAAAGGAGACAGTCCTTCTTAAAAAAAAAAATCTTGCTACCGCTCTGGTGAAGGCGCAGGAAAATACTTGGTTTCTTCCTGGCTGGACTCATCGCTCACACATTTGGAGAGTTGGAGAGAAGCATTTTGCATGAAACCAAATCAATTGTGCCAGCAGTACTGCTTGATAGAGAAGCAGAGAAATGATTTTTAGCTGCTGTGGTTGTAGAAGTAATATATAGGTGGAAACCAGCATTGTCACTCTTTGATTACACAGGCATGTGTCAAAGTCTTTGCCTTTTTTGCCTGGCACACCGAAGCAGATAACTTCCCCACCTGGTTCCTCCAAAGTTTCCTCTGCTCAGACACGTCCTCCCTCTCCTGGCAACATCCGGCCAGTCAAAAAAGAGATCAAACCAGAGGGTGAGAAGAAAAGACCAGAAAAGGAGGCTGAAAAGGCGAATGAGCCAAGGACAGAAGAGAGTAAAGGAACTTCAGCAGGTGCTGGAGAACCTGCAAGTCAGGAACAGCCCGCTGTCCAAGCAGAGCTAACCCAAGGTAAGGAGACATCCTACTTTAGGTTAAGGAATGTTTTACATTTTTCCTTCCCTTTTTCTGAAATGATGTAACTTTCAGTAGTTTTCTGTCAAAGATTAATCTGAATTCTTCACAACACTCCTGCAGATGTATGTTAATTTTGAGGAAATTAGAGAGGTTGAAGCCCTCCTGCTTCTAAGTCAAAACAATATGCCAAGCTGCCTCACACAGTATGGCTTCACAAGCCTCTTCTCTGCCCTTTCGGACAGGAATTTTGTCCCCCATATCACAACATAGCTTCTTTAGAAAGTGTTGAAGGAGAATAATAACAGTCTGAAGACTTAATGGTACAGGAAGCCACCACATAAGGTCGTGTGAGCAGTGGGAATGTCCAGCTCTGCTATATGCAGTGTACTTGTGCTAGTAACACTGCTAGCTTATGTATAATATTGCAAGAGGACCATATCTCAGGAGAGATTAGCAGAATATAGTGGAATGCAAAGTGGAATGCAATCAAGGAGAAAAGTAAAAAGGAATAGGGAGAATTTTTAAGGGAAAATGAACAATTAAAAGTAGTTAACAAACAAACAAGAAACTCACACCAAACCCTACCAATCCTGAAAAGCAGCAATGCAGAAAAGGGTGTACACAAAAAATAAAATAGTGACTGTAAAGTATAGAAAAGGCAAAAGGTAAATCTGAAAATGAAAAAAATATAGGTTTGTTCTAACAGACGTTTTCGTTCATTCTAAATATGCCATAAACTATGTCTTGCAGATGAGATAGAAAGTCCAGCGGGACAAGTGGGATACACAAGTTGGGTTAGTTAGGATTCCGAACTTAAAATTTGTAGACTTCCCTGTAGTTATCTTTCAGATAACAGTTTTAAGTATTAGTAATCTTGCATTTAACTGTAGCAGGTGGAGTTTGGGCTTGTTCTGTGAAAAGACCTCAGGTGAATCAATTTCTTCTGTTTTATTAAGTTCTCTTACAGTAGTTCCTGTCTGATATCCAGGTCCTATTACAAAAGGTACAACCCCACAAAAAGGGTGGATGGATGTAACTGCTGACCATGGGCATGCAAAGAGATTTAATTGCCATATTTTGCCTGCTTCCTTTTGAGGAGAACACTTCTTTTAAGACCATTTCAGAGATGCCACTGAGATAACTTTGCAAGAGCTACAAGTTGTAGCACTCAATTACAAGGTGCAGACCAGAGAAACCATCATGGTTATTCGACTGTTTAGTTCAGGAGGAAGAGAGACTCCACTTCTTTGCAGCATCAGTCAATATTTGAGTTTGTGACAAGATCTCTTAGTATTGAAACAGGTTATGTGTGGTAACAGTATTCGAAAGTCAAGCAGTTTGTGTTCACAGCAAAGAATACAAACAAGAATATGAAGTGGAAACAAATGGAAGAGAAGGGTACTATAGTTAAAGCACTGAGCAGCCCTTCAAATTGAACGTGTTTTCTCAAGGCCAGAGGAGGTGGTGGTTGGGACCAAAGATGGAGACTTCAGGCAGAGCATTTTACATGTGAGGTTATAGGGTGGCTTTGTACCGCCCGTGGAAGCCAGAGCTGCCAAAACTGAGTTGCTGGTTGAATTCAAGAATCTAGAGAGGTGCAAGTATAGCATTTGGGGCTAGAGGAATGCTGCTGATTCTCCTGGGACTGTGTTGCAGGTTAATACAGCCCATTCCCTACAGGTAACAGCAGTGGCCTTTCACTGCTCTGGCTCAGCTGCCTGCTGGCTCTGTGTTCACAGGAGCCAGGAGGTCAGCAGGTAGCAATTGCTGATGAAGCTGTTCAAGCTTTTGCAGGCAAATCTCACATACAACTTTACTAATGCCAATGAAGCTTTAAAGGCCTTTTGGGTGTTATCTGTTCTGACAGCAGGGCAGGTGTGCATTAAGCTACTTGTTATGCTGCCAACTTCAGTGCCTCAGGCAAGAAGCGAATCCCAAGCAGCACAAAGCTGTGCTCCCTTCAAAGCCTTGGCCCATGTTAGTAAATTAAAAAGGGCTGAGGTGCAGGAACTCTGTCATTTATACTGTTTACAATTACAAAGGCTCTCTGGTATGTTCCTGATCCAGGCTATAATTGCAGCCTCTCATTTTCATACCTTCTGTCCCCAAGGCTACTAAGAGCATGGCTCTTAATGGCTCCCAAGATTCAGAGTGATCAAATTGCTTACCTTTTTATGTATCAATATCCTAGAATTTTCTGAGTTCACAGCTACATCTTGGAGGTTAGCCCATGTCTGGACTGTTCCCTGGGGTTGGGCTGAATACCTGTTTTGGTAATGTGAGAGAATAGTGCTAAACCGTGCCAGCTCACCTCGAGGCTAGAAAATAGGCCCTGTCATTTTTTAAATTACTGGTGTAGAAATATAATTTGAATTCATAGTCAAAGCCCTGAAGCATTTATAGAAAGACCTCTGTAGTTTTTAGCTGATAGAAGAGGGGAGCAGAGAGATCAACAGATGGGAATTCAGCGCAGAAAACAACTGAATTTATGTTTGTTTACATGATGAGGTATAGGAAGAGGAGAATCAGGGAGGAAACCCCTATTTAGAAGTTGTTAATGAGATTAGGAAAATTGTCGCATCCCAGTGTATGGTTAGAAATGCAGATTTAAAATCATCTACTTGCTGCTCCTTATGACTTATTTTACGTATATATTACTAGGGCCAGAATCTGATTTCATTGACAATTCAAAGTCTTCCCTCTCCACGTTTGCCTGCATTACCAGATGGGATTACTCTGGGAATGCTTCCTAACATTAGCTTGTTTGTTGGTAATGGTCCCTGGTGTCTAGAGAAAAGGTGATGGGTCACTCTGTACCTGTGCTAGAGAATGCCAGGCAAACTTACAAAAATATGAACTAATCTTTTACTTGAAAAAAACCTGTAACATCTTCTCTGCCTCATGGACAAAGCTGGCCCTGAATAAAGAATTGATGTGAAGGCACTACTGAGATTTGAACACAAGCCACAGTGCACCAATAGTAGCAAAATTTAAAAAGCTGTGTCCCATGAGTCACCTCAGGTTGGAGCAGCTGCAAAACTGATGGCAGCTGGTGTCCTACCCTTGGTGCAGATCACTTCAGACAGTTGACGTTTGAGATCACCAAATCACCAAAAGTGACTATCACCAAAAATTCTGGCTCTGATCTTCAGATGCAGATCATCAGACAGAAGAAAAGATAGTTTCACAATGTTTTATTTTGCTCTTCAAACAGAATTGGGCAAGCTTAAGAAATGTGATGGTAGGGTCTTGCTGAGTCAGCATAACTCCTGTGAAGTGCCTGTCAGTATTTGTTGTGACAGAAAACTTGTCTTACACTTTCAGCTGCAGGTGCTTTCACATACCCTGCAAAACCAGACTTCCCTGAAGGTATGTGAACCTCTAGCATCTAGAAACATCTTCCTCCTCTGAAACATTTTTTAAAAACATGTAAACTTGAAAACCCTTTGCAGTGCATTTAAAATTGTATTCTGTTCAAGAGAGTGACATCTTGGCTCCTGTGTCTGTACAAACTAATTTTGTTTCCCATTTGTTTCAGCAGACAGCCCATCCCTGCCTCCTGCTCCAGCAGCTCTTTCTCCAGCCCCAGCACCACCCAAGCCCTCTGCAGGCACAACTGACCCTGAAGAAGCAACAAGGCTGCTGGCTGAAAAGCGGCGCCTTGCCCGGGAGCAGCGGGAACGGGAGGAGCAGGAAAGGAGGGAGAGAGAAGAGCTTGAAAGGTAATTCTAGGCCTCTGCTGTAGAGAAGATAGGTTTCTAGCAGCTTCTTGTGTGTGTTCTGCTGTTACATTGTTATATACAAAGCACAGCACTGAAGTGCAGGAGGCACAAGTGCCTCCCCAAAACCACGTTTTCTTGTTGGGTTTTTCAGTTGGTGCAATATGTACCTAAGCAGATCTGTAAGGTTAAAACTTAGAATAAGTAGTGCTTTAATATAGGACAGGAGAAGAGAGCTGAGAGCTCTTGCAATTGTGATTCATTGTTCCCCAGAGATTCACAAAGCTGTACTTTTTTGTTCCAGCTAGACAGCCCTGCATGGCTGTTTTTAACTTTGTGATTGGCACAAAGTCTCTTACGTTGAGGTGTAAGGTCTTTGTTGTGGGTGGTGTCCAGCTCTTGTGCCTTAAACCTCTTTGTTTTCTCATGTAGAATAAAGACACCCCTCACACCCTCCCAACAGTTTTGGAGAGTAATTAATGTCACATCTCACTTTCTAATAGCAAATGACTAGCCCATCTGGGTACTCGTGACTCTGGCTACAGCACAAGTTGAGTGGTGTTTTAGAGGGCTACCATGCCTCTGGAATTTCTTGGACTTCTTTAACCACTTCGCTGATAGGAACAAGGCAGAACCAGTTAAAATAGCCTGGCTTTCCAAAAGGCTCGCAACACTTTACCCTTTCAAAAGTTAAGGAAAAAAGCTGCTGTGGCATAAGAGTAAGATCAGAAAGATCAAAAATAAAAAGTAAAGAATAATCAGCCTTCACAGTGAAAGGAGTTTCCAGTGTCTGTGCAGTGCCTTCATCAGAGAACTTGAAAGGAATTGAGGCCAGTGAGATGATACTGGTCTTCAGGGAGATAAGTCAGTTGTGAACAAGTTGACATACCTTATGTTGCTGAGCTACAAAATGAAAGCTTAATTGCTGTACTGATAAGTATAAAGCAATGTGTGTAGGAAATAATTGACTTGACTTGACTTCTGGTGTTGGTCTCTGAGTGAATTATTTCTGAGGGAAGAGATCTTGTTTGGAGTTGAATATATGGAAGTATCAGGTGAGTAATGGTTGACAAAGTAAATGAACTGTTACAGGTTAACAGAAAACAAGAACGAAATGAAAATGTCATTCTGAACTAATCAAGATAAATCTACATTTTGAATGTTGAGTTTTATATTTTTCGAGATAGTAAAATTAGTAAAACTAGAAAAATAAGTGGAGACAGAAGGAAGGACAGACATCAAGGAAATAAAAACAAGTAAAAACAGTTCTCATATGAAAATCTGCTAAACAGGTGGGGATTCTTCAGCTGGGAAGATATGCTAAAAAGTCCTAAATAATTTGGGAAACATCAAAGGTAAAGGGGAAAAGTTACTCACTTCATAATACAAGGATGAAGGGCCATTGGTAAGTTAGGGAGGTGCCTTTAAAAATTGGCAAAGTTAGATACTTTTTTTAATCAAGGAATCATTGCCATGAGGTGCGATGGGTGCCAGAAATGCATATTGTTTCAAAGTATGAGTACATGAAATAGAAGAAAGGAGTATTTTGCAAAATGCAATCAAAGATACTATTTCTGATTCAGAAAGTATGCAAGTCATAGAGTAGGCAAAGGTATGCTGGAGTAGTATTGGTGTTGCATTGCAAAGTTTTTTATATTCCTTAGGGCTTCATGTTTGGCCCCTATGGGAGGCAGGACACCTTAGGTATAGGACAGCAGTGCACCCTTTATCAAGTTGGGAAACCAGTGCTGGATCAGGAACCTGGTGGTTTGGCTTTTCTCCTTACTTTTATTACCTGTTTTGCTTATGCTTATTTAATGATTGCAGACAAAAGAAAGAAGAGTTGTCACAGAGGATAGCTGAAGAAAGAGCTCGCCGAGAAGAAGAGGAAGCTCGCAGACAAGAAGCAGAAAAACAAAGGAAGGAGGCGGAGGAGCGGGAAAAAGAGGAACGGCTGCGCCGCCAGGCAGAAGAGAGAGAGCAAAAGGAGAAAGAAGAGATGGAGCGCATTCAGAAACAAGTATGCTTCCCTCTGGGAATTTCTGGGCCAGTCTAGCTGGTGGCGAAGTGGGTGAAGCAGCACCTCTTACATAGCACCTAAATTAGAGCAATATTTAAAATGTAAATGCTGTCTGGAAAGTGTTCAGTGGGAGTTCAGAGTTCATTCCATAGAGTAATTCAAAGAGCAGAGATATTTCTACTTGTCAAAAACATGTGGTAGGGAGTTGAGTTTTGGAGGGTTTTTTCCTCTCTACCTTTACAATGTATTCAGAACAAATCCTTTCTTATTCCTCAAAAATTGTGATTAAAAAATCAATAGAGTTGTGTTGGGGAATTTTGATAAATGCTGTTATACCAGAGAATTCTTTGTCTCAACAGTTATAGCAAGTCCAGATGTAAAGATAACTCTTCACTGTGTTGGAGATATAGTACTGCCGAGTTCTATGTCAAATACTGTTTTTGTATGGGGCCGGTGGGAAGGGGTAGATTTAATCAAAGCAAGGAGAACCTTTATCTGGCCCAGTACTCCTGAAGTCAGAGTAGCTAGTCAAAAGACATAAGATAATAAATAGAAATTAAGTTTTTCAAGTGCTTTGATTTTTCATAATTTTAGTTTACTGACTTCAGAAGAGGCTGCAGTAAGCATTCTGGATAGGGTTCTTCTCTTCTCACATGTGCTCTCACTTCTTGAATGTGCTTTATTCTTTTGCAATCCAACATTTCAATTTGCCTTGTAGACACGAGGTTTTCTTCTGTTGTATAAATGTATGCTTCTGATAATAAATGTTTAAAGGATTGTGTTGGTGAATATGGCTGAGAAACTCCATTCTTCTTTTTCAGAAGATATGTGCTGCTTTCTTTGAAATGTTATACTTGAGGCTTAATTCAGTTTAGCACTCAGAGATAGCACATGGCCAAGGCATGTTAGAGATGCAAAAAAGATCTATTGTAGCAGTTCCGTCATATAAGAGTGTCATGGTCAGGGAGCAAGGCCCCTCTACAGTATATTCCAGACAAATTTTGCATTTGATTTAAAAAGCAGGAATGGAAAGTTTGTGCAAATGGGCCTGTGGCTGTTTGCCCTTGGTCTTGTTAAACAGTTACTTTGTTGGCCAAACAAAACATTGTACTGCATTTGTTTTACTCTCAAAAATATCTACCAAACAAAGCATACTTTCCTGGCTGCTGTTTTAATGCTGAAGGCTAGAAAATTTATTCTTTGTCATCTGGTGTGTTCTGGAACAGGCACAGAACCAAGCATGATGTCCATTGTTTTTCTTAATTCTACACAAAACATGGAGATTAATCAAGAAATATGCAATTCCATCTGAAAAGATTTTTGATGACTTGCAAACCCCAAAAGTGTCTTTTCAGGATGTTGTAGATACGCATAATTAGACATATACCATAAAACTGTCCTTAAATAATAAGTTATTCCTCACTTCTTTTTCTTTTACCACCGACACAGAAAGAAGAGGAAGCTCGCCTGCGGGAAGAGGCCGAGCGGATTCGATTAGAACGTGAAAAGCATTTCCAAAGAGAAGAGCAAGAGCGCTTGGAAAGGAAGAAGGTAACTCAGTTCATGCAGAGAAGCTGTGATTGGTTTTGCCTTAGCAGTCTGTTTCCACCTCAGCAGTAGGAAGTAAGGGATATAAATGTGCCCTCAGAGAGGCTGCAGTCCTCATTGGCCTGATGTGACAATGAAGGGAATATTGCCAACAGTTATAAACAATTCATTTTTTTGCAATAAACAGATACAGCTGATAAATGACAAGCAGTTGTGGTTTGGGAGAAAGATATTCAAATTAATGCCAGCAAACATTATTTTACCCCTTTACATTTCATTGTAGAGGCTTGAGGAGATCATGAAGAGAACTAGGCGTGTAGAAGCTGTAGATAAGGTCAGTGCTGCTACTTAACATGTGTAAATATTGAATACATGTCTGTTTTTTTCCCTAGTGCCATTTTTAATTTACCAAACTGTGCTTCCTTTGTAGAAATCCAATGACCAGCAAAATGGACATATATCAAAGGCAAATATTACTGGAGAAGCAGGTATTGTTTAACTGTGCCCTGAGCACAACAGGTGAATAAATGCCTACTGAGCACAATGATTTGAGAAACAGTTCTGAAACTTGGCACACTAATTGCAGTAAAAAAAAAAACTATGAGAGGAGTATAAATGAAATCTTAGCAAATGTTAATTATTTAGCCTTCTGTATAGGTAGTTAGCCATTACTAAACGAGTCCAATGTTTTAGCAACTTTACCACACTGGTGTTTAGCAAAGAAATTTTATTAACAAGATTAATTATTTATAAAATGAAATTATTTTGTAATTTGGATCACAAAATAAACTGATTCTACAGTTTGTTTCTTATATTATTTCAGATGTGGTTGTTGCAGATTTACTCAGTTTTCTTAAAATATTATTTCTTCTTAGTCATCAAAACAAAGCATTCATTGTTCTAAAAATCACCATGTGACTTCTTTCTTCCACACCTGCTGCCTTATTCCCTTGGTCTTTATTTTTTTTTTTTTTTTTTTTTTTATAAATTTNTTTGACAAAATTGAGCTACTACAAAAGCTTAGTCTTGTCACACCCACGCTCTTATGCTTTCCTTCTACTTCACTCCCTCTATCTTTATTTCTTTTTAGGTAATCTTCTTTATAAGACTTTAATACTTATAATAAGGGAAGAAAAATAAAATATAGCTTATATTCAACAATCACCAGGTGTGAATTAGCACTTTGAAAGATACTGAAGTCAAGCTATCAAATGGCTTATCCTATTGTAGCATAACATATTAAATGACATTAATATTTTTCTCCTTTGTATTTGGGTTGAGTAACAGGGAAGACAGCAGCACTGACTGACAGATGACTTTTTTCCTTGACTTTTAAAGTGAACACTATAATTAGTACTGTCAGAAAACTTTCTGATGCAGATTTCATTACCTGTGTTTGTTATTTGTTTACATATTATCTCAGGGAAAAAAGTTTTTGAGCGACTAATACAGGACTCATCTGGGATGCCATCTTTGTCTTTGGGCACTGTTCAAGGTTTTATAAACCATTTAAAGAATTTCTAGAACTATAAAGGGTTCCACAACCTTTTGGCTAGTGCTTTCCCTCTAGAGATAGATGAGAAGTAGTCTTCTATCAGTTTCCTAAGGCAGAGGAGACTTTGGATCTCCATTTCCCAGGGGCCTAAGGGAAGGCTAGAGTCCTTGAGTGACTGAATAAAGAGAAAACTGCTCTCAGCCTCAGGGCTGCTCAACTGTTTGACTTTGCATTATCTATATGGGCCACTGAGATAAAGGCATGGATTAATGGGCATATTCCAGCCACATGAATTACCATATTGCACTTTAACAGACCTCTGAATCTCCACAAGCAGTTTTTGTTTGGTTTATTTTTTTTTTCCTTAAGTCTTACTGTTTGCCAAAACCTGAGGAGACATTTATGGGAATGGCCAAATCACACAATGAAAAAAATCCATCACCTTTTTGTCATTTGTTTGGCCTCTGCCTCAGGTTATTCCACGTTTCCAAAGCAGAACAACTTTTTCTTCCGCTTTTTTCCTTCACAACATTAAAGCAAATGTATTTTCATGTTATTACATTTGTAGAAGCACGGACACCTCTATTTCTAGTATCTTCCATATAAAAATTTGCCAAAGATCAGATTAAGACATTCAATATAAAAGTCCTCAGCCCAAACATTTGAGTATAGTGAGATAGAGCAGCTGAAGGAGGGGCTTACCAGATGAGGCTTTGGGTTATGTAGATAGATGTGTCCAAACCTATGAATACTGAATTGTCCTTGCAATTACTGTAGCAGATGTTAGCAGGGTGGGATGCAGTTGCTTCCTCTTACGGACCTGTATGTGAATAGATACAATGCAGAAGGCTGTAGTTGTACTTGAAAAGAAAACCACAAGACAGGCCAGAAACACGTATCACGTGGTCTGGGCACAAGGGACAAGGATAATTTCATTTTATGTTGTTCTCTGCAATGTTTTATAGTAGCAATTTGGTACTTACTGAAAGAAGTGTCCTTCCCAATGGAGATTTTTTTTTCTTGATTTCCTTTGAGTCACTGGAATCAAGAAGTACCAGTGTATGGAATTAGTAATGTCCAAGTTTTGCTCTATTCCATTCTCTATTGCTGCTTGAAAAGTGCCAGCATAACATTCTATCAGATAGCAGCCTCTTCTGCCCACTGGCTTATATATATTGCAATGGTGCATATGATTGTAAAATGTTTATTCCTGTTCACAAAGTTATGGCTTTGAAATCTGTGACATTTACTTTGGACCTGAAACAGGGTTTGTGTGCCCAAAAAGTTGACAAAGGAGATGGGGTTGGGTAGAGAGGGCAGGGAGGGGTGTGAGAACTGTATATTTTTTTAAAACTGTAACTCACCTTAGCTGTGGGGGCTTTTGTAGCAAATATTTTACCCTAACCTAGAGGGTAGATGCTGCAGCTTGGTTTTATGCAAACCTGTTTTGTCTGCCCAGTCGCAGCCAGCCCTGCCTCTCCCCCGGAGCCTGCGGCAGGACCCCAGCTCCAGCCGGCGGGGCCGCCTCCGCTCTACGGGACTCCGGCCGCCTGCCCGCGCCTGGGGGCTCCCCAGCAGCCCCCCACCAGTGTGGACAGGTAAAAATACATTCCCCGCTGTCAGGGGGCCCTGCTTGGAGGATGAGGGCTGCTAGAGTGATAAATGACGTTCAGATCGATGAGTTCATTACCTAAATAAGAGGCAACGGTTCAATCCTCCTTGTTTCCTGGTTTTTATCTTTTCCTGTGTTAAGAAAAGAACTTTATCATATTTCAAGTAGCAGTAACTGATTTTTGTCCACTGATAGGGAAAAATTAAAAAAAAAAAACCAAAACCCTAGAGCATGTTCTCTGCAGTGTTTGGAGCAATGTTTGTCAGCAATTTTTCCATTTATTGAAACTTAATGGAAAGGGAATTTTTTTCTGTTACTTTCCCTGAATTAAGCTTCATAAAACTCACTCTGGGCTTGCACTACTTATTTTCTTAATTTGAATAATGAATACTGTGCTTTCAGCCTACATGTTTTGATTTCTAACCTGCTTGAATTATTAGCAAGTGGTGTTGTAGATATGTCCTTGGTGTGAGTTATGGGATTAGTCACTTTGGTTATGCATTTTAAAAAAACACCTTTGTTCCTCATAAGGCATGTTTGGGAAGGCAGATATTACACATTGGGAACTCTCTGTAGCCACAAAGCAAGTCACTCAGACTTTGAGAAATTGTTGAAAAGCTTGAAACCTCAGTATTGAACTGAGTGACATCCATTACATAAGCATGAGCTGTCAGTTATTTTAATTTTAGTGATGCAGAAAGCCAAATAGTCTCACAGTCCTTTAATGTTTTATGCAGGTAGTGCCAGAATATGCATGGAAAAAACTTGAATGTGGGAAGCCATTGTGCAGTCTGTAATGGACAGTATGCTTCAGGGTGTGATTGGCACTAATTGAAGGAGGAATTTGCCCTTTCTCGATCCCTCCATATGCCTGGGGGATCTTAGCCTGCTGTCACGATGACAAGGATGCTCCTGCTGAGGGAAGTTCTGTCAGTGACACTGAGGTGCATTGGATGAGCTGCACAGAGCTGCCTCATAATTGTCTTGGGCAGCTATTAAAATGTTAATCACTCTCAGCCTTACAAGCACCTTGATGTTTGTAACATAAAATGTGCCACGCTAATGAGTGCTGTCCTGTACATTATAGTCTGCGTGGAAGGAACCTCAGAATGCCCTCAATGAAGAACACTGACAAAAGTAGGAAAGCATGTAAGGTTGTGGGAGGGAAGACTGGCACACCAGGTTAGAATGTGTCTGCTTCAGAGGTTCATCCACAGTGACTGGGAAGGTGAAGCCTGAAGCACTTGGTAGTGTCCTGTAGATTTTGGCACATGGCAGAAGCCACAGGTGCCAACACCACTGCTACTGCACCTTGTGTGCTGTGGTTGTCTGGCACCCAGATACACCTGACATGGTAGCACACACAGGGGCACTGGATATAGGTTGTCTCCTGAGTGAGCACCTCACTCCAGCCCTCAGAAAGACTTGGCTTTTGTCTGAAAAAGACTTGGTCATGTTTTAAGGGCAAGGGAACTGAGATTTCTGACCAGAAGTTAAAAAGATGTTACCTGGGGAACTCGCGTGACGTGTTTGTGTGGGTGAGAGGATGGAGTGATGCAGAACCCTATAGCTGCCTCATCCATAGCCACTTACAAATTTTTGCTTGTACTCCATTCTCTAATTCTTTGCCCAAGATAGATTGTGCCTGCTACTTCTTAGAAAAAGTTATTTCAGTGCTGTGGTTTATGTTCACAGTACTTTCCTTATGGTACTTACCCTGTAATTCCTTTTTTTCCGTGCTGTTTTCTACAAATACTTGCAATTCAGTGCAAAATGCCTCAGTGAGTGGACTTCACCTTACTTGTCTCCATCCTGTGTGCATGGAGCTGGCTCTGGGTAGGTTAGATAACCAGTTTTTAGAAATATACAGTTGGTCTGGGTGATTGCCTTCATATTTTGTCCTGGAAAATAAACCACCTCATTGCTGGCTGGTTTCAGTGCTGTCGTCTCAGTGGATTAAAAATGAGCACCATTTATTTAAATAATCCAGAAGTCTGGATTTTTTTGCTGTTAATGTCCATCTATGTCTCCTCTGCAAAAATCCTCTCAATAAGTGAGGTGACTGACATTGTCCTTCAGATCAGAAATAGCAGCTGTGAAAATATTTCGGCATTTTTCAAAGGCCTGCAAATCTATTTTTTTTTCTGTTCAGTGTTGATGAATGATCAGAAACAGATATATTGAATTCTGGCCTTCTTTAGTTATTCGTCTCTTCAAATTCTAATTTCAGGCTGTGCCTACATAGAGTTTTGGCTAAAATTACCTACAACAGATATAATTTTCAGTAATTAAATTTTTTTTTGATTTTCCAGTTCCTTTAATTAAAGTGGCTTCTATTTTCTCAACTTCCTTCAGTCTATCCTGTTAATATTGATGTGTCCAGGTCAAAATGTAAAGCTGCAGAGATACTTTTCAGCTGCCATGGAGATGTCCTTCAGATGCTTGCAAGGCTGTTATGTTTGGAAATGCACTCTGATAAACTCAGGCAGTTTTTTTCCCCTCTATTACATAAGTGTCTTGCTACATGCACACTTATGGAATATATTAGAATGCCAAAATTATCCAGCTCTTTCTCTGATATTGTATGCCTGAAAAGGATATCTCTGGTGTTGCATTAGACACTTAGACAACATTAAGGATGTAACATCAGACAGTAAAAACAGCTGTAGCAGGTCAAAAACCCTTTTCAGTTTTTTTGTGTTCTTTGTTTTAATGGCCTGTAGCACAATGTAAAGGGAAAAAAAAGGTAATTAGCAGGAGATCCTCTGGCCAATGAAAGGTTGCTAAGCATTGTGGTCCAAATGTAACCATAGGCTCAAGTAGTCCCTAAGCTGCTAATTACCAGAAGCTGAAGGGCAGCCAATCTCTTAGGAATTCATCTAATCTCCTTTTGAGCTTGTGGCCTCTAAGATATCCAGTGGAAATTAATTTCACTGTTCTATTTTCCCCTTTGTTTTGTCTAAATTTGCTCCTCTAGTAATTAGGTGGATCAAGCAGCATAGAATCTAGATTATTTTATACCTTGAAATTTAGAATATTTATAGTCCTGATTTCCTTATCTGTATCCCCATTGTTATTGTAGACTCTTCTGTCTCAAAAGGCATTGTACAAGTCTGAACGAATCTTGCTCTAACTCAATGTGTAATACTGGCAGTGCAATGACACATAAATATGAAATATGAAGAATTATTTATTCACTACGTCAGCTGATAAATTGGGTAGAAAAATTCTGTTTGCAAAAGCAAGAAGCTTCTTCATTGCTCTAATACTTGTTGAACTACTGTGCTGTTTAATTTGCATGAATGAGCAGTTGCTCTCTTCCCACCTCTCTTATCCCATTCATCAAACTTGGCATGTTATCCTAGCCCTGCTATAGTTATTAGCAGTAGATGGGGATAAAATAAGTAATATCTTATAGTGAATAATAACCTAATGACCGTACATGACAGAGCAGGGTTTAATAGTCCTAAAGCATTTCACAGATTCTGCTCCTCATCTTACAGATGTGGGTCTCTGGCGCGAAAGGGTGATGTGACTTAGGAGCTCTCCCAGGTGGCCAGCTGGGTTTCTGTGCCTGCTCTAAAACTCAGTGCAATGAAACATATTTTTCACTTTGAAATTCACCCAGCATATCCACAGATGAAAAAAAGGGGAGTGCCTTCTGAAAGAGAATTGGCGATGGTTTGAAAAAATGGGAAGGTTTGATATGAACACCAGCATGTGATTCTCACAGGAAATCTGGGCTTTGGATAAAACATTGCCACTTTGAAAAGAGTAATGATTGTTTTTTGTCTCTTGGGGAATACTGTAAAATAATTCTTTAATTGTACAAAGTTGTGCACACAAAGAAGGCAGCAAATGAAAATATACTGTATGCCAATTACAAGCAGGTTTCTTTTTAAGACTAGTAAATGTGCTGTCAGAAAATTAGCCTGTGAAACTAAGCCACTTGCTGAGAAATGGCCTGAGGAAGTTGGTAGGTAGTTTCAATCTAAGAAAATTGCATCTGTGCCTTTGTGGCTGAAACATTTCCAAACAACCTGAGCAGTGGTGATGTGGTCCAAACAGGGAATAGGTACCCATGATTGTCAGGATCTAACTGTTCAGGGCTTTAGGAAGCATTTGTGAAAGATCATAAGATTTTTGAGTATTTGTTTATACTTTCTCTTGCCTGAGAAGCTTATGGTCCCATTACTGTCATCCTGTTCACTGAAGTAGCACCTTAGTTTCTCCGCTCTGGCAGGATAGGACATGCCACCTGCGGAGTCAGAAGGATTTGACAATGCAACACCTAATATAGGAGTTGGGAGTGGAGGACCAAGGTTGCGGGACATGAGCAAGTACTATCATCTGGGGAGAGTACGTGTGAATGCAGAGTGTCTGTGCTTGTGCTGCTCTTGGCTGGGGGAGATGTACAAGAGTTCACTCATAAGGTATCTCTGTCACATGGGAGATGGAAAATGAAAGTGCAGATTGACATGAGAGGTTCTGGGAGAGGGCTCTTTTGGCTTGGACATGATCAACAGGAGAAGTGTGGAGATGGGCGGTGCCTTAGAAATGACCCCTAAGATCTTGTATGGGAGAAGGGACTGAAAGCAGCACTGTATTGACCAAGGGAGTTTTTTCTCTGGATAAGTGGCATATAATAGGAGCTGCTCCAGATCTGGTGGTAGTAGATGATCCAAGAAATAATGAAAATAACAGTGATCTTACCCAAGGGCAATTACATTGATTTGCAAAAAGATGAAGGGTACAACAAAAGTTACGAGATCTGAAAAAGATGTTAGGGGCTGTAAATTGGATTATGTGGATGGTTCCAGGTAGTGATGGTGCTGCAGAAGTTTCCTTACTGATTCCCGTTGCAGTTGCTTTTCAGACTGCAGTGTCCACACAGCACCCTGTAGTTCGAGTTGTCATGTAGCCAAAGGTAACTACTATCCCATGGGTTTGAGAGAAGAAATACCAAGTACTTGGCTGCAAAACCAGTTTTTTCCTACTGTGGTAGAAGCATAGTTTTGTTTTCACTGGCTAAAAGAATGCTTGGGATTGATGCAGACTTCTCTTCCATTTGTACTATTGCTTTGAGGATGACTAAATTTCTGTTCTAGATAAAGTACATAAGGAAAAATTTTTATGTTTCTCTTTCAGCAATCTCAATCCAGAGGAAAATGCAAATGAAAATGGAATGTCTATGCAGAATGATAACTTTGAGGAGATCATGAACCTGCCTATTGGTTCTAAACCATCTCGGCTGGATGCAATGAACAATGATGGAAGCAATAGTCCCGAAATTCCTTTGAATCCAATTCTAGCCTTTGAAGATAAGGGGACTCTTTTGCCTCAGGTAGACAGTGTTCAAACACATCAAACAGCAGGTAGGTTTGCTGTGGTTCACTGACACTTGTAATTTGTTGTTATTGACAGAGGTCCCAAAGCTCTCAATTAATACGAGTTGATTCATTAAAGCATTTCTAAACTCTATTTTTTTTTTTCTATTTAAACTGTGTTTACATTCTAAACAAATTTGAATTACCTGGGGACACAAGCACATCTCATTATAAAGCTATGCCTGCCACACACATAGAGATGCAATGCAATGGTGGTGAGGCCCTATCATTTCTGGACGAAGGCTTCTTGTGTACTTTACTTTCTGGCATTTGAAATTGCTTAGAAAGATTTGCCCTGTGCTTTCAAACAGAAGTGACAGGTGATATTTACTGTTCTGACCTTATGACCAGTAACTGGGTTCTAGTTTTGCAAGTGCAGTGCTTTACATGCACATGCAGAAGGGAAATTACTACTTTTTAAAAACTACTTTTTGAAATTCTGGATGTGCTTTCCTCATCAAGTTCTTGCAGGCATTGAGGGGTGGTTTTCAGGACATTGAATTTTTCTGAATTACATCATAACTTTTCAAGAATCTTAGGTTAACAAATACTAATTTAGCAAATAAAATGGGATAGTGCTTTATTTTTCTTTGGCCTAAAAAGGTAAGAAAAATCATCTCACATTATAACAATTGCATAAGCACATAATATTTTGAAGGAAGAATTGCCACTCTGACCTGTCGTGTTTACCTTCTGTTTTAGAAGTGATCTGATTGTTTCTTCTGAAGAACCAAAGGTGATGTGAGCATCTCTGCAGTCTGTGGAGTTTCTTCCATGCTATGAAGGAGTGTTTTATTTTTTCTCTCCAGTTTTTTAAAGATTTCTTGAATATCTTTTTTGGAAGGACTTTAGTAAAACCAGCAGAAGAAATGAGGGGAATAGACTTGGATCACCATTCTAATAGCTTTCATCACTAGAAAAATCATGCTTCACGTGCGTTACTTAATATGGCTATTTCCAACAAGCTTTTTTTGTTAGTAAATGAATATTTCTGCATTCCTTAAGACACAAGACACTGGAATCTGAAAGTAACAGGCTGATTTGGGTGGTGGGACTGATTCTTTTTTGTTTTTAAAAAAGGTGGGTGTTTATTTAAAAGGCATAATTGTAAAATTGGCAAAGAATCTTTTACACTTTGTGGTTCTAATACTTGAAAAATAAATGCCTCATTGCTCTACAAGTAGAGTTAATGGGGTGTTTTATTTAAACCTGTTGGTTTAAATGTTATTGCAGAGAACTCTAATTATGGGGGCAAACTATAGGCTTCTGTATCAGGTTCTTGTAAATGTAATTCCTACAGGGACATTCTGTAAATTGAGACGTCACTATGATCTTCTCACATTTTCTCTAAAAACACAAAACAAGACAGGTTTTAAAATGCGAAAATTTGAAAGCGTTATTTTTTCATGGACAAGAGGAAATCCTATTGTTCTTCTAGATTATGTATTTATGAATTTTGCTCAGTACAGAAATAAATCATTTAATTGAATAAATTAGACAAATGTGGCAAAAAAGATACTGCAAACTTGATTTTTTTTTTTAGTTACATCCATGTTCACAATACTATAAAAGATGTGTATGCATATGTGCACACACATACAAGGAAATACCTTGTTCTGAGTCCTGTAAAATTGCTGCTGTTCCCAATGATGGACAACTTTTCCTTTGCCTTATCAGACTATTGAAGACTGTGTGAAACCTGGGATATTTGAGTTTTGGATGATGATGATGCAGGTTTGGAGATTTTTGGAGTTTGCTCGTTTCAGAGCAAATGGAAAATGGTCATTGTGGTTTTTTATGTAGTGTGTGGTTTTTATAAAGCAGTGCAGTTTGAGTGGTAAGAGGAGCGATGCAGGTTGCTTTCTCTTTAGTTTGATGCTGATTTCTACTGTCATTCATTGTTCCATCCCACACTTTTGGTTGCTGTTGTTCAGAACTGTAAAATCTTGCACGTTTTTTGTGCTTTGCTAAACAATGCTGTTGGAGGCAGAGCTCGCTCTGGGTGTTTGAGTTGGAAGCATCGCCGAAGGCTTGAGGCATTGCTCTCTGAATCAGTGAGAAGATCCTTGGGGAGGGGAAATGGAGGTTCATGGGCTCTCAGCTCCTGCTAACAGAATGTACCATTAAGATTCCTGCACTTGCCTTTAGTGGGCACTGAGCGAGGCCTCTAGGAAGCTATGCAGAAAGTCTGTGCTAGCAGAAGAAATCCTCTGACACAAAAGCCGAAGAATTTTTGAAGAAATTTCTGCTGCTGCCAAGTGTTCATCTTACTGAGGAGATGAGATAAAAGCAATGGAAGTAAAATGAAAGAGACTTCATCTGCCAGAATATTTATGGAAGGGAAAAAACAGCCATTCAGTCAGAGTGCTTTCAATAGTAACTTGTGACACAGTAAAATGAATTGAGTTCCTTTCTTGCTTTCTTTAGTTTTCCATGTACATAGCCACAATATTTTGAAGTGTCCAAAATATGTAGTTTTTCTTTAAAACTATATATAGCATGTAAGTACCAAATAAAACTTGTTTGAAATATTTTTTTCTACTTATATTTTCATTTTCTTGCATAATTCAAGGAAGGATCCACCTCTGATGGAAAACTCTTCTTGCTACTCATGATCTGCTTAAAACTTTGCTTCAGGTTTTCTCTAATTTCTTTACTAAAAAATCAGTACAGAGTCACTTGCAACAAGAAGGAGAGCAAAAAAATAGGCAGTTACATTTAGCTTCAGTTTTAAGTCTTGGAATTAATTTAGGATCAGGTTGAAATTGTGTTGATCTTGAGCTATTTAGGGTTGGTTAATAAATTATGCTGATCTGTTTTTTGGGAGACTTCAGCACAGTTGCTTCACTGTTCATGGAAAAATGGGCCCGTTTTAATTCTCACATGGACTTTGTTTTTTGCTTTATTTATTTATTTGTTTTTAACAGGGCTCGATTTTAAAAAAGCCCAATTTATCATTACAGTCAATCTAGGTTTGCTTCCAATGAGAGCAAGAATTTCCTGTTTCAGGGGCATGACATACAAAATAAAACCAAAGGAACTGAGAGTAGAAGTATGTGTATGAATTTTTTTAAAAGGATTTAATATTGAATTTTTAAATCTTTTGGTCAAGCTGCTTTTAATGCAGGGAAAATAGTTTCTCCTCTGCTGAGTGTTGTTCTTGACACTATAATATGGTGTGGGAGGAAGGCCAGCTCCTCTCCCTGCTATTGCAACTGGTTGTGTTGTTTGTACCTCGAGGGACAAGGTGGAACTACTCCATGAGGTAGATGTCGCAGATGCAGACAGTTTGTTCTGAGGGCTGGGAGCAGAAGCTTCCCCAGCAGGGAGCTGTGTGCTTTGGGAAGGCTCAGCTCTGTGCTCCCGTCTCCAGCACATCATTGATGCTCACAGGGATGATGTTCTGTGAGTTATTTCAGTACATCACAACTGATGCATTGCTCACCGTTAGCTCTGCTTGCTTCATGTCTTTTATCTCCTCATTCCTGATGAAGAATGCTTTATTTCTTGCTAAGGCCCTGAAATAATGTTTGAGATTAAATACATAAGAATACAGATACAGGACACATTCTGTTATTATTACTTAATATTGCACTGTTTATTTTTGGAAACAGATCTAAAATCACCCACAGAGGTGGTTTGCAATTTGAGACTTTTTTGGTCCCAGGTGTGTCATTCAGCCAGTCCTCTGTTTTAGAAAGTCCACCTGCCCAAAGCTGAGCATACAGTTTGTCAGATGAGGTTTCAAAACAAGATTCCTGTCAAGCATGAATATTGAAAATGCCATATTGCTTTATCCAACGTTTCTGTCTATGTTGCACTTTAATAGGCCTTTTTACTGCACTGAGTGTGATTTTGGTTTTGTTTTGGTGGTTATTTTTTTTTTTCTTTCAGGGGGGGGGGGGGGGGGG
>VWZU01012849.1:1410604-1436849 GCA_013397095.1 Sterrhoptilus dennistouni
AGGGGGGGTGGGGGGGTGGTGCTGGGGGGTTGTTTTGTTTTTTTCATGAACAGTACCACTGGAAAGAACTTGCAGATATTAAACGAAATCATTCTCAAAAAATGCATTATCAAAAATGGCCCCAAACACCAAAAGTAAGCTCAGATATTTGAGCCACAATAAAATGGAACATAAACTCTTAACTGACAGAATAACTTTTTTAAGCTATTTTTTTTTAAAATCTCACTTTTATTCCCTGTTTGTAACCAGTATCAGCTCTAAAGCTCTACATGCACGTAAGAGTTATGAGACGGTCAGAAGCACCTCAAAAGACAGTGTGCTGCTTTTGGCCGGGGTAGAGTTAATTTTCTTCACAGTAGCTCGAAGAGGGCTGTGTTTGGGTTTGTGCTGAACACAAGGTTGGTAACACAGGGATGTTTTAGTTACTGCTCAGGAGGGCTTGCACAGAGTCTGCCTCTCACACCACCCCACCTGCCTGGGGTTGCATAAGAAGCTGGGAGGAGACAGCTGGGATGGGTGACCCCAGCTGACCATCGGGACGTTCCATACCTTACATTGTCATGCTGGGCATATAAAGCTGGGTGAGGGAAGAAGAAAGGGGGGATGTTTGAAGTTACATTGTGTGTCTTCCCAAGTAACCATTACACATGAGAGAATCCAGCTTTCCTGGAGATGGCTGAACATCTGCCTGCCCATGGGAAGTATAAAAGTAAGAAAATGAATTGAATTTAAACACACGACTACCTTTTTTATTGTTCATTAACTCTATTTAAAATGAAATATCAATATCAATACATAAAAATTCCTAATTTTGCCAAATATTTTCACTCTTCTCTTGTTGCAAGTAGCTTTGGAAATAATTTAACATTTGCAGAACACAGTTCTGTACTTAAGCACATCTCACCCAAATAATTTGTGGTTTCTTCTGTGTTCTGTACTTACTCTGTGCAACATTTCCTTGCCTTAACATGCCTTTGCTCCTCTGCTGGAGAGCAGTGAGTGCCTATAGTGTGGACAAGGATCAACTGTAAGGCTTCACCCATTCTTGTTTCTTACACATTTCTTGCACTTTCTGAATTGTCTCTCAGCAGTTACTTTCTGTAGTAACCTGTTTGCAGTTTTCTACCTTTATAGTATGGGTTGATTCAATTGTGTTCTGAAGTCCTTGGAGTCTGCTCTGAAATACAGGACATGGAACAGAAACAGAATAAAGATGAATGTAGAGTTACCTGCATACTTGAGAGATGCCTCATCAGGGGAATCAGCCTGTTGGGTGAATAAAACCTCATTAATACAGTGCTGATTCTTTTGAAGGGGGGGTGAGGAAACCAAAAACAAACCATGGAAGGTTAACCAAGCATAGTAGGTGTTTTTCAGCATGTTGCCATGTCCTCAAGCACACTCAAATAGCCAGCCAAAAGGTCCAAGGGATTGTGTTTTGATCTGCTCCAATTCTTGTTATTGGGACATCTCTCTTGTATGACCAAACTGCAAGTAGGAGGAATATTACAGGAACCAATGAAAAGAGTTGTTTCCTCTGAAAGTTCAGGCCCTTGGATCTGGTAAGTTTTCATAAGCCATTTGGCTTAAATATTAACTGTCTTCATGGCACATAGCTGCCCTTAGGAGCTCTTGAGTTTCTTCTGTTTGTTGACGGACTTGTTCAAGGAGTCTGGCCATTTGGCTATTTCTGAATGCTGAAGAAAAGCCTGGATCTGAAGAGGAATAACAGTGTTAGGCAACCTGCTGTTTTTCCCTGTGTTCTAATGCAGATGCATAGAAAACTTATTTTTCAGGTAAGATACAGTTGGTTGGTGGTTCTTATTATAGGTAAGGCAGAAAAATACCACACAAAGCAGATGCAAATTCAGTTTTCATCTCTAAAACCATTCAAGATTGCTGCTAAATTCTCCTGATCCAGATGTATAAATCTCAGTTGCCAAATTCAGCTTTATGCAGCAGCTGCCTATCTAGATATAGCATGGTTTTGGCTCTGACTCCACATACATTAAGATATGTGCTATATACAGTTATTACCGCATTATAACTCTCATAAATACTCAACTTTTATCCAAAGATAAGACTAGCCAAACCCAGAAAAAAATATTAAGGAATGGACTTTTAAGTATGAAAATGTGAGACTTCCCAGCATTAATATCAGCTAATCATGCAATTTCTAAAATTACACTTGAAACTAAAATTACACTTGAAAAACTATTAGGTTTTATCTGGTGCCCAAAAATTCTTGTATTGGATAAAAGCATCTGTTTCTGAAGTCCTGTTTCCCTTCTGTTCAGAAAGCTTTTTGTTTTAAAGCAAGCAAACAAAATCCTCCTGCCTTTATCAGGAGATACTCTTAAAGAGATGCTTTAAAACAGGTGAGGTAACAGCTACCCTTGAGATTATTCTGTTTGCTTAAGTGAGCAGAGCTAGTCCCTGGAGAAGTTTGCACTGTCAGTGGTTGGACTCAACGGTCTTAGGGTTTTTTCCCCAACTGTAAAGATTCTGTGATCTCTGTTACTAAGCAGTGCCTGTTTGCTGCTGATGGGTGCAGGCAGCCTTGGCAGGAAGGACCTACCTGCTCGTAGTCTGCAGAATGTGGAGATGCCCAGCTGCTGAAAACGGACCTCTTGGTGGGTAAGAAAATTCTTGAGGTATGCTTGAATCTCTCCAATGTGATGCTTCCACAAAAGCATCATTTTTTCTGCATCAATGGGAGAACCACTGGAGATCAATATGAGCCTTTAAACACCTTGAAAACTGATTTTTTAACAACATTTACAAAATCAATAATGACTCATCCACCTTCAGCTAAAGCCACTATTACTGCAAAGACTGGCAAGAGACTTCCCTGTACTACAGTTTCTGATAATACTGCTGATATTTCAGGTAAATAAAAGGATGAGTGGGCTGCTGTGCTAGGAATCTGATCCCTATGGAAGGGGGCCAGCTGGTTCACTGACTGGTTGGCCTGGTAGGTGAAGCTTTCCATGAGATGATTATCCTGTTGGATTCTGTTCACTACTTGAGTGAGAGTCTCCTCTGTTGCAAATCCTTGATGGTAGAAATGGAACAGATCTGCATTTTCCCTTTCTGGGGACTCACTACATATTTCAGTTTTTCTTATGTCTAATGTCCAAAATCTAACCATACCTTTCTAGAGAATGTGGCACATATCATCTGAAGTCTTAAAGGCTGTCAGCTGCATGGGACAAGTATATTAAGCATAAAGCTGTTTGTTTTCTACAGGTAAAAATAATCCTCTTTTAGTCTCTTTCAATAAAACTTAAAAACATTTGGCTACATTCTTAAAAGCCACTTTATTTCAATTCTCCTGCTAATTTAGTCCAGAATTGTATCAGCAGGATTTGGTTCAGTAAGTTTTTCTCTTGCTGGTCAGGAAGCGGAGTTAATTTAAAATTTTGGAACACAACCTCTGCTGTCTGTGGGAGATGTCATCACATTTTACATACTGAGAAAGAAGGTCAAACAGAAAGATGTAACCTTGTCTGAAGTGACCCTTGTCTGAAACACATTCTCATCTCTCCCATGGTGAGAAGTATCTTAATAGTCTCCCACCTTCCTACAGAAGTTATTTGCAAGGACCTCAGAATTGGCTGTGGACCAGCCCTGCAGAATGGCAGTTCTTGAAGAAGGCAACAAACATGTGAATCAGATCTTTATCTGTGGTCCACTTTCATCCCTGGACTTTCTCATGCACGCAAGGACTGTTTTATTTCAAGGGTGACTATAGGCACTTCTACTCTAGAAAATTTGTAGAGACCAAATGGGGGGTGGAGGATGATAGAGGAATATTTAAGCTTGTTCAGTGCCTGACAGTCCTTTGGGAAAAGGCTAATTTCACTCCAGACAGCCATAAGTCTCTTTCAAAGCACATTTAATCCTGTGTGAGTTACCATGACCCATCATGTGCTGGATGATGGAGGCAGCATGAAAGGATGCCTCAGGATGTTCCAGTTGGCCAGCCAGTCTCACCAAGCGCTTTGTCAAAAGTTCATCCATCCACTGGACCATGTGTAACATGGCTCCTTCTGGAAGGCAAAAAGGTAAGAGAGTTGTCTCTAAATAGGAACTCCGGTGTCAAAGAAATGAAGGTGAGAGGTCTGCCAGAAACTGCTGAAATAGTGAATCCTTCATGCACGTAACTGGAGAAGCAAAATAAGTGTTGAACTTGGTTAATGAGTATGTTCAGGTTGTAAAAAAGGGTCATGTTCTGAGGTTATGCTCTCAGTAAGGTAAGGGCATGGATTTGGTCATATGTTGTTGGCTTTTTGTTCTGCGAAAAGGAATCACTTTATGTACAAGATCTACTCTTGGCCTACTGGGCTCAGTCTGTCCAGCAGCTACTGCATTCTGCTTGCAAAATTAAATGTGACGTGTGGCCAGCTGCATGGCCATTACACCAGATACAAGAGATGACTTGTTTGACAGACAATATCCAATGTTGGGACATGTTGGGAAAATTTACACTTGGCCTTTCTGCTATTAAGAATAGCAGAGTGCCTTTCGTGAGTGCCAATTTAGTATCTCTGATAAAATCTATGTGCAAAAAATTTCAAGAAAAAGACCTACTTCATATTTTAGTCTTTTTTTGTATCAATTTCTGCAATGATGAAATGATTTCAGCCTGAGAAACTGGGAAATGTTACAAATAGAAGTAGACAGGGCGCATACAGCAGTAAAGTACAGCACAAAAAAAATTAGAGTAAAAGAATTTTAAGCAGTTGAACAAAAGTGCAGACAATGGAGCCCATGTATCCTGCCACTGAATTGGATTTTGTTCTTAAAACTTAAAATTAAACAATGAATCTAATGCTGCCATACCTTGCTTTGCTAGCTCAGCAAGGCAAGATGTCACATAACGAAGGGAGTCTTCCTGAGTGTCGGTCAAAAGCAGGGTCTGGAGGAGACCTTCAACACAGCGGCTCTCCGTGATTCCCTGCCACAAGAGAGAGGCTCATGTTTAGCACTTCCACTATGACTTAGTGATGTCTGGTGGCTTCAGAAGTACTCCTATAGTACTGAGGGCTAAACCATCAATAATGGAAATGTCTCCTCCCAGACCTACCGCAACCAGGTAAAAACACTGGATTTTTCAGAGATCACCTGTACTGAGATCTATATTTTATAGACTGAGTTGAAAACAGATAGGAGTCTTAGCCTGTGCTGACCTGGATTAAAAACAAAAAATTAGACCAAGAAATGAGTTCTGAATGAGCCAGCTGGAGGTGACTGGTTGCTAGTGAAGTCAAATCATGAAGTCATCAGCTCTCTGGGTGTTTTTAACAATGGAAGTTCCTCATGGCTCCCTAAGCAAGCTCAGGTGTCTATCCTAAAGGGAGTATCTTTTTTTTTTGATACTCATTTTATGCTACAATTTTTTAGCTTGCTGTTTAGAGGTTCAAGGTGGATTTGAGTCTGCTGCTTTTTAAGCTCCCACACTCCCTTTGCGTCCTGCTGGCATAAAAACAGCAATGTTTTTTTCCTCTTGTGCCAAGGACTCGTGTTTTAGGGAGCATTCCTTAGAACTGACCCTGGAAACCTGGCAATCCCACTCATGTCTGTGTATTCACTAAATGTCTCAGTGAGACTTTGATACTCTCTATATTACAAAGCTTTCTGAAGGTAGCTCCTAGCTGATAACAGGATGAAGTCACAGAATTTAAGTATTTCAAAAAAAGACCATATTTGTCAAATTTTGAATGGATGGTCCATTTTTATTCCTACTGTGATCCTTGAGTTTAAGGGAATCTAGTTTCCTGCAAAGCTTGATGTCAGAGCTATTAGAAATTGATATAATTCTTATCTTACTGAAAAAAATGTACTTTTCCTTCTGGCTGGTTTAAATCTCTGGAACTACTAGTAACTGGATTGTGAACAAAGAGGATAAAAAAAGAACTGAGTGTTGTAAAGTGTGTACTAGGAAGTGGGGCAAAGCGGAAGTGAGGATTTGGTGGGGTTTTTTCCTCCATATTGTGGTGGTACTGTTTGATCAAGGTACTCTAAAAGACAAGGAGAAAGGAAGTGCATCCATGGATATGGATTTCAAAGCAAAGTCAGCAAGAGAGATCTTTCTAGCATTTTGGCATAGCTGGTATCTTGCAAAAGAGGCAAAATGTACATCAATAGCTGGGGTTCTATTTCACAACAAATGGTAGCTGAAGTATGAGAGCCAGAAAATAAAGATTCAGTTCCTAACAGATCTCAGATTTTCCTGAATGATTCCTTTAATCAGTATGAAATGTCCTTGCTAGAAGAACTTTTTATACCTATGATGCAGTTAAATTAGGTAACCTCATCACTCATAGCAAAAACTAGATATTTCTTATTTTAATTATGTTTTTTGTATTGTATTGGGAAAATATAATGAAAACTACCTTTCATTATTGTCCTTTTATTCATACTTGCAATTTTGTGTAAAATATATAGCAAATTGGCATATATTTAATTACCCACAGAATTATTTTTTTTTAATGCCAATTTGACATAAACACAATGGCAACCTCACAGGGTATAGTTCAGTGACAAGCATTGTGTACCTACCTGTGTGTTTTTGGAAAGGCTGAGGTTTTTGATGATGCAAGCAGTATGTCCAACAATCACAGGGTCTGTTTTATGTGCTGCCAATAAAGTCCCCAGGCTCTGCAGTAGCTCAGCACATGCCAGAGTGTCCTGAGAAGAGCAACCAGTATCTCAGTTACATCCAACACAGACAACACAACACAACTTTGCAGTGACCTATGGAGAGGTCGAACTTAGCTCTGCAAGAAGAGCATTAGTTTGCTTATTTAAACCAAGGATGTGGCTGGGTCCAGTGGTCCAGTGCTGCTTCTCTCAGGTATGGTCTGGTTGGCACTGACTATTGAGCACTTGCTATGGAAGGCTGGAGTCTTCAAGGTCGTGTAGTTTATTGTTGTTTCCATCAAATGCCTCACCAGGGTCATTGCTGTCAGGGGAAGGGTGTGTGATCCTGACTGGAAGAAGAGGTGGTCAGGGTTGGTGTAGGCAAAAGTACATGGTGAAGTAGCAGCAGCAGTGCGCCCTTGAGTACTTCAGCAATTTACCTGGCTACAACAATGGATTGTATGTTTAGATCAGTTTGTAATCAGGCACCTCTTTAGTAAACATGTCCTGAATAACATCTTCCTTACACACATTTCTCTGCTGTCTGATGAGATTTTAGAGGTACTTTGCTGGGTATCTCTCTCTGAATGTAGCCTTTCTCTAATTACCATTGATATTAATTGAATCACAGAATGGCTTGGGTTGGAAGGGACCTTAAAGATCATCTAGTTCCAAACCCCCTGCCATGTGCAGGAACACCTTCCACTAGGCCAGGTTGTTCAGACCCCCATCCAAAGTGGCCTTAAACACCTCCAGGGATGGGGCATCCACAAATTCTCTGGGCAACATGTTCCAGTGCCTCATTGCCCTCACAGTAGGATTTTTTTCCCTATTACGAAATCTAAACCTACTTTCTTTCAGTTTGAAGCCATTACTCTTGTCCCGTAGTATCAGATCGGAGTCTGGATTAATGCATAGGTAGTTACCTCAATAACAATATGGATTAAGGGGGCACAAGAGAAACCTGACTTCAACAGAGTTTGTGTTAGGTCTACAGTTCAAAGCAAAAGATTTCCTCTTGAGAGTGTCTTTTCTTTCAGTCTCCTTCCCTTAAGAATTTAGGGGGTTTTTATGCAGTTCTTCTGTTTGTTCACAATGAATTTTATTTTTTGTACTACCTGGAAACCGAGATGCATTAGCAAGGGAGTTCAATAAAAAACCAAATCATTGGTCCTATACACAGCTGCAAAAAACCACATAATTCTGAAATCTGTGAAATATCAGGATCATTAAAGCAGTGTTGAAAGGCAGATGTCTTTAAAAGTTGGTATAACTTTAATCTTTCTTTTGTTTAGGTTAAATTGCAAAAGTGTATCTTTTTTAATACCAGCTGACATATTCATTTAGCTCACTTTAAGCACTGTCACAACCAGCAAACCTAAAATAAAATAGGAAAATAAGTGGAAAGAGCAGTTCTATGCCTAAACACAGGGCATTTAAAGAATCCTAAATACAGACATGACAGTACATTTTCCTTAGTCTTATTTTTCCTTCTCTTTAAAGGAAGAAACAATATAGTTTTATATAATCCAGTTAAATTATGACTGATGACTGTTTTCTATGCTTTTGGGCAGAATGTCCTCTTTTCTATGTAATCCAATCAACTACAATACTCGTTTTTGATTTGCTACAGCCTGAGAGGCGGAAAATTTCTATGGATTATAAAGGAACTTTCTAATATATAATGACTTCCCTGCCAAGATCTTTTGTTAATTTAGGACCTACATTAGCAAGTGACCGTGCTTGAATTTTGCTGAACTTCTCTTTTTGGCTGGAATATGGCTGAGATCCAGATTTTGTTTTTGCTTTTTGGCTCAATCCTGCACAGTGTACAAGGAAACTGTGAGTAAAAATAGATTAAGTGATTCAGATGGGTATTGATCTAACTTCTCCCAAGACTAGAATATTAAAAAAAAAAAAGGCAAGGAAAAACATTCCAGCAGCAAGTGTGCTTACAGTTGCAATGCTGCACTCATACTCCTTACACAGGGATTTCTTGAGAAGGTAAATATTATCCTGTTTACCAGTTAGCAAGATGGTAAGGCAAAGTTATTTTGTACCTGGAGTGGAGAGTTAGTGATACCATCTGGAATAGACAGACCCTGACTTCCAGGCCTTTTACTCAAAAAATTTGACTTAAAAGACTGTTTTCTCACAAACCCTGATTCTGTAGTTGTTTCAGGGTTGGGCTGTCCTTGGGAAAAGTGAATACAATTCCCTCTGCAACAGGGAAGTTTTCCAGCCCCTGCTGGGAATCCCTGTCAACAGCTGACCAGGAGATTGCAAAAAGGGGGCTGAAGCAGGGCAAGGAGCTCCTGTGAAGCATTCCTGGGAGTTTGGTTCATGGTAACGAAAGGGCAGACGGATTCTGCCCCATTGTATCCTGGGTAGTATTTGTAATAATTCAAGCATCACTTGACTTGGTTGTAAAGGTTAGCTTTGTTCAGTGGTTTGTTTTCCAACAGTTGTTCCCATGGAGAAGTCCCTTTTTCAGTCACGGAGAATTCAGCCTGAGTCAGAGAAAGAAACATTGAAAAGACTTGAAAAACAGGCCAGAAAAGGCATGGAGATGGGGAGGCAGGATATGAATACGAAGAGGTCAGCCTCTTCTCAGAGCGCCCAAGGCTCGCTTGCACAAAGCAGCAACATTCAGTAGTCAGGGACAGCCGTGTTTGCTCACTAAAACAAATTTAGAGATGTAGATACTTCTCACTGCAGAATGAAGTGAGATGCTTTGCTTTCCAGCCTCCTGCTACTGACCCTTTTTCCCTCATGAGGGATGGGATGCTTCATCAGCGGTGTACCAAGGCTAAGTCCCCAGTGTCTTTGTTCCCACTGATGCTGACCATGTCTCTTTCTGGCCAGGGGTTTGAAATACTGGTAAAGACAACTTTCAGGACCAGGGAGAAAAGGATTTGTGGGTACTCTTTGCTGGGAGAACAAAAAATACCTAATGTTTGGAGACAAGTAAAGCAAAACTGAGCGAGAGCCATGTTCCAGCATAATGTCTAAAACTGAATAACGTATTTACTGTGCAAATGGCCTTTAACTAAATGCATTTCAGTTGTAAGCTTGTTGAGAGCAAATTGTGTTTTGATTGTATGAGGCAGTTTGACAAGCAATGAGGATGTTCAATGCCCATGCAGCCACTGTGCTTTGAATAACTCCGTGTTCTAGTTACTGAACTGTAACACACCAAGCTTTCCAAACCCAGGGTAAATTTCTAATCAGGCAGAGTATATTTCAGGCACAAGAAGCACCTAAGGCCACCTGAAGCTATTCAGATCCTGTCACTACTGCCTGAAGAAATGTGGCAGGAAAGGTTCTCACATATTTTTGCTCTATGTATCCAACCTCTGACTACCTTCAAATGCTGTTGTTAGCTTAAAACACTTACCAAAAAGTTTTCACATCTATGTTCTTAAAGTTGTCCTTAATTACAGTAAAGAAAATGTATTTAAAAACAAGAGTAATCTGTCAGTATTCACCATAATTTAATTGTAGTCAGACTTCTTCATGTATTTGCTAGTGTTGCACTATTAATGGTGGTGTTTACCCTGAATGTGAACAAAAGAATCATTCCGTAACTGAGGATATGAGGATACACAGTCCTAGTGAAAGTCCTAATGTATTAACTAAAGACAGACAGGATTTCAAATTCTTTTTGTTTTGATCCTAATTCAAAATATGTTAATATTTTACAAATGCACTTATGAATAAAGCTGTCCATGTAGGGAAGTAATGGATATTTGCCCTTTGTTCTGCACTTATGCACTTTAAATGTGTGCTCTAAACTACTCTCTCTGCTATTCAGTGTGTGGGGAAGGCCTGTAGCCAAGAAATAACTTCCTTGGTTGCCCTCATGGTGGCAGTCTCTCATGGTGCTGTGTATGTCCTCCCCTCTCCAGAAAGGTATCTGGAGACCTATGGTCTGGGGACTGAGGGGACTAGAGGGAGTTGCAAGGAGTGCAAGGCAGTATCCACATATCCAACCACTCTGACAGCCATCTCCCCCTCTACTCTCTCACTGGTCTCTCCTTTGGATCCCACTCAGCACAACAGATGGCTCCTCAGGCAGCAACAGCGCAGATGCAGTAAACAAAGCCTTGTTATTTTGGGTAGCAGAGGAAAGAGTTGGGAAGTCTCCCAGAGTCTCTTGGTCATTCTCAAAATGCATTTCATAGGCAGTTTTGCCATAACAGTGTTACCCCAAGTGGTGGCCAGAGCCAGAACTACTCTTTCCCCTCTGTTTTTTGGGAAATGACCTCCCATACCTGATTGGGTGGGTCCTGGGAGAGTATCCAGAGCAGAGCAATGGAGGCACGACGCACGTCCTCGCTGCCAGAGGCCAGGAGAGAGCACAGCTTGGGCAGGACGTTCTCAGCAACCATCTCGGCCTGGATGTCTGCTAGTGTGGGAAAACAAAGGAGGTCAGGGGGGTTCACAGCACTGCAGGCAGTAATTCAGGCTCTGACTCAGCTGACTGTTGCCTCAGTGATCAAATTACAATTGTAATCCCATCTCTGTGGGATGGGGCAATGCTGGATGTTCGTTTATTAAAAAAACCCTTAATTTATTCTGCCTCCTTTTGCTGAGGGATTAATACAACCTTGATGGCAGAATGTAGGTTTGGGCACCCTCAGTCTGTGTCTGAACCTCGAAAAAAAGAGTGAGGGGAATTTTCTGAGTCCATCACTGCCATAAGGCCAGGTAAGAAGGTAGCAGCTTCTGCTGCACTAACAGAAAGACCTTCCAAGCACCACCTATCTCACAGAGTTATGGTTAGCCAGGAGAGAGCCCAGCCATCTCACTGAGTTGTTATACTCCACTTGCCCCTGTAACCTCAGTGAGTGCCCTAAAAAGCAATGCCAGAGCAGCCAGCAGATGGAGAGGCAGACCTAAAAGGTCAAGCAGACCACGTGTTTCAAACAGCACTTCCTTCACTCTCAGCTCCTCTATAATTGTGACTGCTTGAAAATTAGCATCTCTACCTTTTCTAGATGAATAACTCTACCCTGGAGTCTGGGACTTTAGCATTGAATGTGCAGTCCTCTGCCACCATCTCCTGAATATGTCATAGAAATAAATCTTAGACATTTACTAGGAAAGGGTTTTTTAAGAGGATGACAAAAGCATGGGAGAAAATTACATTTAATGATAGACAGAATCATGCCTTGGAGAAGACAGGTCCCCACTCAATAAGCAATTTCAGGAGACATTCTGTCCTAATTGGGTTTAATGCTTAGGAAACACAGAAAGGAGGAAAGCTTAGCAACTCACTAAGGCTCTGTGTATAAGAACACCTCTGCTGCCTTTCTCACTTTGTCCAGATACTCCCCTTGCTACCTGGGAGCTCTATGACAGATTTAGTTAGGATCTGCACTGCACCTTCCTCTTCCCTTAACATCCAGTTAAAATTTAGAAAACATCTCTTTGCTTTTAATAGGAAAGGTTCCCAGCCCACTGTGCCCACTCTGTAAGGCAGAGAGAGAAAGAAATAATGTGGTTTCTTTATCTCCAAGATATTGCTTACCACTGGTAGCCAAATTTCTTAGGCAAACACATGCCTGGCTTGAAACCTGCTTGTGCCAAAGAGGAAAAAAAAAAAATCAAAACGAGAGAGAAGAGGAGAAAGAGCAATTTCAGTAATGCATGTTCATACCTATTGCACATAAAATAAACATGACAACACTAGGAAGCTATTACATTATCTTCAAGTATAAATTTTGGCACATCTTTTTTTTCAAAGTTTTGATGAAATTTTTTTTCAGCCTCCTAGTATCAGTCATCCTATTGTTGATGAAGTATGGGGTTCAGATGTTGGCTTTATTTTAGAATGTCTGATCTGTTATAGGAAAATGAAGGGAAAGAAATTGTCCCATTTGCTTTGCCTTTTTTTCATCTCCCTTCTACACAGAATTTCAAGTTCCACCCTGAACTGTGGTTTCTTCAAATTTTTTGATGTGGCTTTCAACAAAGCAAAATTTTCAAGATGTTATTCCTCGAAGCCATACATTAAAAGTTCAGGATACCAAAAAGAAAAAAAAAAAGTAGCACAACAGATGTGTCAGACAACTTCTGTCACAGACACAATGATCAAAGACAGAGTCTGGACAGGGCACTTCTCACATGATGTTTCAAGTTAATAGTATACAGGCTATCCTAGTCTAAAGCAAGTGTCCAGGGCTGTAGAACAACTTTAATAACTTCCCTTTGCTTTCTTCATACATTGACCTTGTAGATCCCATGTGTTTTCTATTATAGGTGTGTTTTCTCATGGGAAAGATGCATAGGTACCTGTACAGTAGATGAATACAATTATGTGAAGCTGAAACTGGAAGCCCGTGTGTATAGCTCTACTCAGGTGCTAAATCTTTTCACAAAGAGAAAGCTACAGCTTTACCTTGTCCATAGAAGAGGATAGGAGAGAGATCAGTGTCCGTAGCAGGAATCTGTCACTGTGTCTCAGCAAGGCTTTGTGGTGCTGAACATTGGCTGCCACATTGCTCAGGGCAGCACAGCTATAATACTGCAAAGAACCAAGCAAAAATGTAGAGAGAGAGGTCAGAGTGGTGACACATTGAAGAGAATACAAATAAATTGGAGAAATGCTCAGATTTAAACCCGATGAAAATAAAATGCTTTTTCACCTGAAGGGTGTTTATGGGGTTGACACAACATGCTGTAGCTGCTACAGCAATCCTGCTAGGGCGTGTTGTACACTCATTAGGACCTTGGTTGTTTGGGAATGTGCTCTGCTGCTGGAATGACATTGCTGCTGGCATCTAAGTTAGGTCATCTGCATCTACTGTATTATATGTTTACATTGATTTACTCAAGCTGGGTGTAGCTATTATCCTAGCATGCTACAAGAACCAAAGGATCTAACCATTAACACTAGGGAGGATTACATATATAAAAGCATCTATTACTAGGGAGGTATAATTAGAAGAAACAGGTTGAGCTACAGAGATGGAAATATTAAGAAGAATCTCAGAGAAATCTAAAAATGTTGAAACAGTTTGCAGAAAGCAATTCCAGAGGGTCCATCCCTTCAGACATTTAAAAAAAATCTGAGAAGAGAGATAATTAAACTGATGGAGCAAACAATTCTGTGCTACTCAAAGGACTGAATGAACAAAGTAGCAGAGTGCAAGGCTTACAACTCTGATTCATAGTTTATTTATCAGCATACTTGTGCACTAAGATGAGCTCTCTGTTGAGTGTGCAGAATCACAAAGAAGTGTCTGTGATAGGCATAAAATAGCATGCTTAACAGATATTTACAAAAACAAGAAAAATATCTTTGTAAGTTGTGTCTTCTAGGAATACTTCATAACATTGCTTAGAGTGCAAGATCAAAGTCAGGATGCAAAAAAACCCCTCCAAACAAAACAACACATCCCAAAATCCAGAGGAAGAGAGCTATCTGCATCTTGTCTGATGATGTGAAAGACATAGGAAGGTAGCCACATAACAACCCTGTGCATGCATTAATGTGTGCTGGCAGAAAAAGTTTTTCATCATAAACTTTCTCCTGTGGAGTTGGACAAATTGAGTCTTTTAATACACATTAACTGACTGAGCTGAGTTTCACCAAGATGCTCTCCCATGTTTCTCCCCTGCACTAGAGAAACCTTTCCTCCTCTCCCCTTTTTCATTTCTGCATATTGTGGTTTGTGCTCTCCTTACAATCACAGTGTTACTGTTTTAAAATCTGACCTATTTCAGTCATACCTGGACTTCTGAGTCAGGAGATTCCAGCAGCAAGGCAAGAAGTGGTAGGGCTCCTTCCTTGCATAGGACTTGTTGAATTTTCTCTGCCATTAAAAAGAAAAAGTAAAAGTGTCTTCCTCCTTCCCTCCCTCTCATCTGGAGGCACCATTCAAAAGGGATGTGCACAGTTCTTGGGTTCTAAAGAGTGCTGATGTTCAAATATATACCAGTCAGTGGTATATATTTGGAGATTGAAGAGTATGTAATTTAGAGCTTGTGCAATGCAGCAGTATGCAGATATTTTAGCAAAAAGACTAGCAGGCTGTCTGATTAAGCTTTTGATGGTTTTATGCTAAAAACTGCTCTGAGAATCTAAATTGCTGGAGAAGATGAAAAGCCTCAGGTATGATCTTCACTATGACTTCTGTGGTTTAAAAACAAATTATTTAAAATATTTTCAATAATACCAGAAATGTAATAGCCAACTGCATAAGTTCTTGCTAACCGTTTCCTTCCACAACACAGAGTTCAGAGATGTTACTCATTACTTTATTGTTTCGGTCTGTGGAATAATGGTATCATCTTGGTAGGTGAAATTTAATGCTGGTTTGTTTCAGAGTTAATTATGGTAGTCTACTATAATTGCAGAGGAACAAGTACTACTTTTGATAAAGCAGTTGACAGATATTCCAGGTGCCTTTAATGTCTGACTCGTGATAGTTATGCTTAGCATATTCCAGCATTGAGTTAGTCAAAACAAGCAAAAAGCTCCTAAAGCTTGACTTCGTTGGATAAGCTCCTGAGATTGCTTTGAAGTACACCAAATGTCCTGCTAACTTTTTAGGCCAAATTATTTCTTTAACAAATGGCTATTTTTTTTTTCTATTTCTTTGACTGATTGTTTAAATATTTGTACACTAGCCCCTTAGATTTGAAAATCAAGCTTTTCTCTTTTGCTACTAGGCAAAAAAGGGCCTGTGTCAGCTAAACTTAAATCACCAACCTCTGGTACCAACATGAATGCCATATGCAGAGGAAATAACTTGTTGCTCAGACATGCTTTTATACTTGCCTTAACCTTTAGTATTATTTTTCTATCAGTGAGGTTTTTTTGGCAATTTAGGTAAACCGATAGTCCAAAAGTACCTGATTGTGTGAGATTCAGAATAGCGCCAACCGCATTTTGTTGGACTCTGGGATCATTGGACTTGGCAAGAGACAGTAAGGGTGTAACTCCTCTAGCAGCACCAATAGCCTCTCGGTTGGACTCTGGAGAAAAGAATCAGAGAAAGAAAGAAATACTTACTGCCATCTTACTGTGAGCCACAAGCAGGACAACTAGCAGGACTAGTCCTTTGGTGTTCCCTTCTCTGATTTCTCTGCATGCTCAAAGGAAACTGTTAAAGATTCTGAGAACTTAACAGGGAGGAAACCAACTCAGGACTTCCGGATTAGCCATAGATCACAGCTGTTCAAAGCTTTTGGTTTGTGACTAGGATAATTTAAACATCCTTAAGATGCTTTAAACAGGTTAACAAAGTGTTGTACTGGCTTCATACCCTTGGTATGTCTGATCAACCTATTCACAGTGTGATAACCAAAAACTACATCATTAACTGCAGGTAAGGTTTAATTAATTTAGTAGGGTATATTCATGGCTAATTTCTCTCTTGGAATGTCCCTGTGTCACTCACTTGACAGCTACGAACAGTGCAGAGGTTTCTAAAAACAGAATTTGATTGAAACATTGGAATTTGGAAAGATGACACTTCTCTGAAGTGGTGGTGATTCCTTGCATGGCAATGTATTAAGTTGTATATTGTATTCAACATCCTGGAGTACAAGGAGCTCAAAAAAGATCTGCAGAATCCCTTAAGTCTCTTGGATGAAAAAAAGAAAAACTATAATACTTAATTCTGTAAAATTGACAATATTTATACACAGTTTAAACAATGGCCAGTCTGTGGATGTTTGCGGAGGGAAACATGAAGCAGACAGAGGAAAAAAAAAAAGGAATTTGAATGAGATCAAGTCTTCTGGTGCTAAGAAACTTAGAGAGTCATGAGAACAAATCTGTTAGTTTTATACCTAGAGCCAATCTAGTGGGGAATTGACATACACAGATTAGCCAGGATTTTTATTCAAGTATAGTTCAGATAGTATCAGTTTAATATTCCAGGGCAAGTAATTTTCTGTCTTCCCTGTGAATATTTACTGAAATAAATAACTTCTATTCTGAAAAAAAATTTGAGAAAAATAATCATTCTGGGAAGAGTGATCTATTTAAAAATAGCTTTTCCATGTGGGCAGCTATTATTATGGTGAGATATTCTGGTCCCTTTCATAGACAAGCCCTTTTCTAATCTAACCTACCTACATACCGTTCTTTTGTTTCCCTCAGTAGAAGCAGAAAGTCTTTTGTATGGCTCTAACTGGTATGATGCAAACTACTCAGCTGAATAAAAATAAGAGGTAAAAAGATTTAGAAAGAATTTTAGTATTGCTGCTTCCCTTTTTCTTGCACACAATACACTCCATGAATGTTCGTGAATGTGGAAAAGAACCTTACATTTGAGAAAAGGGATTACGAACATTTGGACAAAACTTGGGCAAATTCGTTCTTCTATCAGGTGTTGTGCCTGAACACTTGTTTTGCCAGTTCATGATGACAGACTGGATGGGGAAATCTATCTCACCAAGACATGTAACTGTATTTCCATGTCTGTAAGGGATGTGGCAGGTTAGATCATGTTTCTCTTTTGGACCACCTGTTTATCTTAAAAAATGCAGTCCATCCACTGATACCACTGATGCCCCTTGGAATGCTTTTAGAAGGAAGCCTTATGTTCAGGATGCTACTCTAAAGTGGGGAAATCAACATCTACTCAAGCTGTGTTTGAATAACTCACTAATTTATAAATTCTGTCTTTCCACTCTCTGACATTTGTGTGCTAAATTCCCATCAGAACAACTTTGAATGTGCTTTACACTCAGTGCATCCTCCTCGTTTTAGCTTAAAGCAGATGTTCACGCCCCCCCAAACCCCAAAGATGTGAACACTCAGTTTTGTTCTGAAGTACTCTTGAGTTCTTATCCCAGAACTGATTACTTTCACTCAATGATTGAAAAGCTGCAGATAATTGCAAATATGCATGTGTCCTTTTGCTGTGTGGACAAATGCTGTTGTTGCTGTTGTTGGAACAAACTTACCTTCATATATTTTTCATCTGAATGGGTTAGTTTGCTCTTCTTATTTTCAGCTCCCTATCGCAGTAGGGAAACAACCCAGTTTACACATGACCTGCAGTAACACTGCTAAACAGTTTCACTCTGTATCTAATCTTGCATGCTTATTGCAACAGAATTAAGACCATTCTTAGATGCAGAATTTTAGTCACCTTAAAGCCATCTAAGGATCTTCCTAATTTGGTTGTGCTTCCATATTTATCTTTTTTTGCATAAATGGCCTTCTTGAAGGATGTGACTGAACAGGATACTTTTCTCATGCAGGTACTTAAAAATATCAGAGTCTGAGAGTTAAAATTAAAATAAACCCTGGAGAATTGCCTCTTGCTTTAGTGTCATTGCTGTGGTATCTAAATATAGTCTGAAAAACAAATAAATGGATCCAGCCCATTTAAATCCTAGTTAAACTGGGACAGAGAGCCTCAACATTGATCAAATTCCAGGCACCAACCCAGCCTATGCAGGACTGCCTTTGTTCAGATTTGAAAGCTCCTTGAGCTCTTAATTTTGAGTACTTACTTGCGCTCAGAAGGACATTGGAGCTTAAGGGAGTGTGCAAAGGCATTAGAAGACCACAGGAAATGAAGGTAGCCTGGATCTGGAGTAGCTGAGGGTTCCCTATATTTCAGGTTAGACATGTAGAAGGGGAAGAGTGTCTTCAGGACTAAGTAACATCCTTAGGTGCCCAAACATATCACTTTTTATGAGGACTGTTTATAACAGGTGAAGAGACATCTCTCTGTAAATCTCCAGGAGCTTGACTTCACTGACCCTACACAAAGAAAGTCCTTCTAGTGCCACGTACCTAAAAGTTTAGTGATGCTGTGCCTAATTAAGATATTTATATGAGGCAATTTGCATTCTACACAAAGTAATGTGGTATGTAGAATTCTTAACCTAACAATAATATACAATGCTTAAAAATAAGCTTCTAAGGGAAAAGTGTTTAAAAACCTGAAAATAAAACAAAACGGTGAGATAAAATGCAAATCAGCACTTTCATGCGGTTGGATCCTGCTTATCCACTCCCCTTTTGCAACATAAACACTTAAATGAGAAATTAGCACTTTCTTCCTGCTTCCCTCAGCCTTCTGGGACATCAGACTGCAACTTCCCATGCTGGAGAAGGAAGCTGGCAGAATAAATGCTACAGGAAGAGAAATAAATGTTATTCATGGCTTTTCTACAGACTTGTACACAATTTGTACTGGAGAATTACGAGTTTGCACAAGTTAGAGTAGACAGACTAACATGATAACCTTTCTTTTGGTAACTGTGGCTGAACTTACCTGTCTGGATAGCAGGAAAATATTACTATCATTATATGAAATAAGCATAGTCAAGCAGAAGTTGGTGACAAATGCAAGTAGTACATGATGGTATTGATGAACTGACTGAAAGCAAACTGGCAGCAAGTTTTGCTGAATGGGAATGACCACCTGGGAAGAGGCTACAAATGGAATTCCATGAGGGCTAGTCTGTATTGGCTTTGAATTAAAACAAAGATCAGAATGTAGAACTGTCAATGCAGTGGAGGACCAGAATATTTTACAAGTAACAGACAAGTTAGAAAACTGAAGCAACAGGAACAGGATGAAGCCTGGACAAAATGCAGGGAAATGTTGGAAACACTTGCAGTGGACCCTTGACTACTTGGTGTCTGCTGGAAACAGCAGCAGAGGAGGAGCACAACTAAATGATTAAGTCAGCTGTAGGATGACAATATCACCATGGCACAATCACCAAACCTGCAAATGTTACCTTGAGATGTACCACAAAATATATTTCCCTATGTGCCACAATAAAAGGCACATAGGGAGGTGAGACCCCAGCTGAAATACTGCACATTTCTGGTGACTTTTCTTTCAGGAGAAGTGAATCCAAAATGGAACTCCTGCAGCATTCATCTATATCCTGGCACTGTAACAATGCCTGAGTCCTGTGCTATCACAATATGGCACATGCAAATGCTATGTTCCATTCCTGGAACATATCATTTACACCCGGAAGGACTCTAAAGATCAATGGAGAATCCCACTTACAACAGGAGTCTTAAGAGACCTTGGCTTTCTCAGTCTAGTAAAATGAAGGAACCTCATCAGCATAGACATCAGAGAGACGGAACTCCTGAAGCAAAAGCCAATGTAGTCATTAATTAAGATAAGCTGGTCATGAATACATTTGGGATGAAAATCAGAAAAAGGTTTGTAATCATAGGAGCACAAAGGTCAGAAACACTGAGAAAAATAACTGGAATGTCAAGAGGTTGTATTTATGATGTGGGAATACCAAAACTTGCTGCGTCTTATGACTCTTAAACCAACTGCAAATAGGTTGTTTCATCCTAAAATATGATGGAAGAGTTGAATGAAACCACAGCCAAGGATAAAGGCAAAGAGAACACTCACCTGAAACAGCCAAAGTCATGATGCAGGCACAGGAATTACACTGGACAGCAGGATCCTCTGATTCAAGCAGATCCAGAACTGGCTCAAGTAAACCCATTTGGACAACTGATTCTTTGTCAACTATTAAAAAATTCAAGAAAAAATGGACAAATAAAAAAGTAAACAGTGACTTTGTGGAAAGAATACATCATCCATCGACTGCTTTGGAGATCTACATTATGATTATACAAAATAGACCTAAGATGGAAGCAGTCTGAAAGCCACTCACAGGCCCTAGCTGGGTTTGCTTAATCCCCCTTCAAACGCATGATAGAGTGTAACAGATGTCTGGAGGTTTTAGGCCAGAAGGTCCCAAATCAGGTTAATTTTGGCACGAGCAACTGCAGCTTTCCAATAGGTTCAAAATTTACTCAGCAACTCCCCCACCCTTTCTTTTTCCTCTGAGGTCTACCTTTAAATATTATTTTTTCTTTGTAAATAGGGACATGATATTATTTGCAGCAAAATCCTTAAAAAAGAAAGCAAGGGAAAAGGCCAGCTTCGCTGAAGACTGACCCTGTCTTCTGTTATTACAGGACTGCAGGATGGAATACTTGTTGTGGCCCATGTGCCCAGGAATACAATAGTAGATGCAACAAGGACTCTGTTGATGAGGTGTGGCACGATCATGGCCTATCAACATAAACTTTATTGGGAAGTTTTTCTTCTGCATCTCCCAGATTCTATCTCAAATCTGTTTTCCCCTTTAGTTACAGAAGCAAGTGAATTATACTAAACATTTAAACTCTTCTTTTTCTCTGAAAGCAATTTAAGACTAAGGCCCTGTTCATAAATAACCAGAAAACGAGCACTGTCTCATACATAGAGTTTATTTCTATGAGCTGTATCTGTTCTTTGAAAGGAAAAATGTCTGTAGATCCAAGAAAGAGAATAGAATTCCCACACCAGTCTGGGAATATTTTATCAGCCTTTGCACACATATCCAAAAACTCTTGCCATATTATATATTCTAGCTGGAAGAATCCGATATATCTTGGTGCCACCAGAAGCTACATATCTTGCAGTCAGAATCAGACTCACACTTGTCCTATTAGAAACACAAAAAAAGGAGTCTAGATTTGTTTAGAAGTGCCCTCCTTCTGTCTGAGTCTGGCTGAAGAGATACTAATTAATCTAAAGAGAGATGTGTCATTAATTACTCACTATTTCCTTCCAGCAAAAAGTTGACAAGGGACAAGGAAGACATCTGCTGCACCTCCAGGTCAGCAGAACGTAGTAAGGCATAGAAGGGTTCCAGATGCTCCATGGGCAGTAGGATGTTCACTGCAAGAATGAGAGGAAATATTTATAAGTCTCAGTGTTCACCATGGTCACGTATTTCCCTTGATGGACTTAAGCCTCAGGTGCTCCCATAGACAGGCTGAGTACTATTCACTTCTATTAAAATTCAACTGCTGCTAGCAAACAGGGCAAGTTTTCTGAAGAGGTTTTGAATGATCAAGTACTTCAAAAACATCATGGGAAGGGAAGCAATGTGACTTGTAACCAAACAAGTCATTCTGCCTCACAGCAGGTCCTTGCATTGTGGCTACCTGCACTTTTTATCCAGCAAAAAATACATGGGATAAAGCTATCATAGAAGTGACAGAATATTCTCTTTGAAGTAAAATTAAAATAAACAAATAGATAAATAAATTGCAACCTGAATATTGCTAGTATTTTTACCTTTTTGTAGAATTCAAACTCTTAGTGGTATTTTATTTGGGATATCTAGGCTGACTCCTAACCATTAACAAACTACCTGAAGAGCCAAGGGCTCCCACAGAATATTTGGAACAAAGAAGAATGTTTCCCTCATAAATTTTCACTGCGATCTGGGTTCTGGAGCTTTTTCCTCTGTTGTATATAATATAAAATATTAACTGGTCACCATGTCCATTTCCTTTCACCATATTTTGACTGTGTTGCTTTCAGGAGATTCAATATACACCAACTCTAAATACTTTGGGTTCTGCTGAGTTTCACACAGGTATAACAATTTCATATATAACAGTCTTTCATAATCATAAGAGATATCTCCTTATACCAAAATCCAAAACTGACTCTGCCTATGTGGCAATGACAGTTTTCCATCTTCCTTGGCAAACAACAGCATGAAAGCAAAAAAACAACAACAAAAAAAACCAACAAAAAACTTGCTTAGTGAATCAAAAGGAGTTTCACAGTTTGAAATAATATTTTTCTTTATAATTACATGAAAATTTTTTAATCCTTACTGAGATAACTTACTGTGCTGACTCATATGCAAGTAATAGAGGGCAGCTGACTGCTGTAAACCTGGGTTTTCTGAAAAGGATAAGGTTCTCAAGGCTTCCAGAGGGTCCTTTCCAAGTGGAGACATTTCAAAATCTAAAGATGTAAAATGACAGCACAGGCTCAATTACATCTGAAAAGGGTTAGTTTACAAAAAGAAATTAAAATTTACAGCCCACCAAACACATAAGGATTTTTGTACTGCCACAACTCCATAAGGCCCATTTATCTTTATTCATGTTTCTATGAGCAGAAGCAATAGATGAACTGGGAATAACTTGTCCTTGGCAAGGCCTCTTGTAAAGCTCATAAAGCTAGTGATTGGAAACAAGATAAATTATAACCTTTGGACACTTTTATGTTATCTAATATAAACGCAGGTGTTCTTGTTCTCCACAATAATCTTTATCTTTTTCTGAATCTTTGTTAAAATACTGAACACAGTATTCTTAGTTAAGTAAGAGTATATATTTCTAATTTATTTTGTATTTCTATATATATTTCTAAGTATAGAAAGAGTATATATTTCTAATTTACCACATCGGAAGTTAACTGTGTTTCCTGTCTTGGGTATTGAAATTCAGGATTTAAAGGAATGGCAACATGGACTGCAAATGGGCTTGCCTCAGGCTCAAATTTCTATCATGAGTCTACCTGTTCTCAAGTATGATAGCTCCCCTATGAATAAACCAGATGTTCAACAACAGTCATCATGCAATAGCAGTCATGCATGACTTCGGTAAGTCACTGTACAATATAATATGTGGAATGGAGCAGCAGAGAGGAAAATGAAAGGGACATTGAACCAATGAACAGAGTTTAAAAAGTAATGTATGATCAATTGACTGGTGGAACACACAATTATAAGATATATTTTCAGGCAATATATTAAAGCTGTGCATTAATGATTGAAGTATCTCTGTGAAAAATATATAGCTACTTTACCTCCCATGGGATCAAGAAATGTTAGGGATGTGAGGGGCATGAGCTTTCTTGCCTCAGTGCAAAACACAGCCAATATCTCAAGCCATTAGAAGCTGCCGACATGTCAAGACTAGCAAACTCCTACCCTCAGGATTAGGTAAGTGAGCTTCACTGAACTGCTTCATAGAAAGATCAAATTTTTAATAATTAGTAATACACACAAAGGGAAGGACTTGCCTGTGTGTGCAGGTTTTAGAGAAAAAACCCAAAAATCTCTTCATGTGGTTTAATTCTGTTGTTTTCACTATCTGAACCTGAATCTATCTGATTCTTTCACATATCTGTGGTTTTGTTTGGGAGAGTGATAAAGTTGAAACCACTCAAAATCTTCACTTGCTTAAAATATCAAAATTTGTTGCCCAGGCTAACAGATGAGTGTGAGGATCAACCATGAAGTCTCTCCTTGCACCCAGACTGTGTAAACACTGTCTTTTTGCTTATTATATTTTGTTCAAAACTGAGGCTCACTCCCTCTTGGAATAAAATACACAGGTGAGTGTTAAAGTAAGAGGGATGTGTCTTGGTTCTCTTTGTGAGGCTTCCCTACCTCCATTTCTCTAGGCAGTGAGATTTGGCCACTCAGAAAATTATCTTTGGTTCTGCTTCCTGGGTGCTGCATGTCTCCTGTCGTGGATAGTGGGACCTCCCTGAAAACCCTCACTGTCATCTGTGTACTGCTGTCAGAGAAGCTCTAGGCTTCATGCTGCTGTACCCCAACTCCCACAGATCTGAGACAGATCAGACTTTTGAAGACTGATCTTAGAGAGGAAAGGATCTCTCAAGAAAACACACAGTCTTTTTAGGGAGCACCAGTGGCTGCTACAAGGGGCCATTCTGGCCTCCCCTTCATCACATCTCATGCATCAGCTGTGCAGGGATATTGCCCAGACAGTCTCCAATAGAGTCAGGAGCATGCAAGCCTTTGGAAGAAAGAGTTCAGCCCTGGAAGATCTTCACTGTATAACAAGCTGAAAGATCTGTCCCTATTCTGGATATGAATGTCAGGATTTAAAACAATGCTAAAGGTGCAACAATCAGTGAACCTTATTGCAGCACAGGACCCACCACATTCACTGGATAATGACACCAGCTAATACCAGCTGAGGCTAATTCACACATGTTCCCAACAACCAGAGTCACAGCAATTATTCCAAAGGTTGTTCCATGACAGATCATTTCAAACAGCATTAATTGTGCCACATCAAAGAAAAATGTCTCTCCTGGTTTCCCTCACAAGATTGTTTCATGTTGCCAAAAAAGGCAAGTAAAAAAATACTAGTTCCACACTCTTCACATAAATGAAAGTAGGAGACTAATGCAATTTCATGTAGTAGTTTTAGCCCAAAGCTGCTAAACATAAAGCAGTATACCAAATTAATTGTGAGACAAGGCAAAACCAAACAAGCAATGACCCCTTATCTTGAGATAAGGACTGTCTTTAGATTAATACACTCATCCAAGTTGATTGCAGAAGTGAAACAAAAAAACAAGTTTTCCTATTGGTATTGTATCCTAGGTCAGGACAAAGAGGACATCTCAAACAGAAAAACAGGAGAATTAGGCAGATAACCTGTAAAGCAAAGGAGATAGATAAAGAGTTACGGATCTACTTTGATTCAAGCGTAATCCCGTGAATGTGATTAAGCCTGATGTCTAAAATGTTTGCACAAAAGCACAGTTGCTTGGAATCCTGAGAGCTCAACAATGCTTTTCCCAGGGTGATTTTGATCTTCTCCACGCATAGCCCAGACATTCCTAGCATAAGTCCTAGTGTTCAGCCAACACAGAGGTGCACAGCTGTGCACACCACACTGTGATCAGTTCAGTTCACAACTCAACATTCATGTAGCCACCAGTCTTAGCAAAGCCCCTGTCCAGCTTTGTCAGTTCCTTTTGATTGACTTCAAAAAAGTAACTTTAATTTCTAGAAGGACTCACTTTTATGAAACACATTTACCTGGGTTATGTAATAACAGCAGTGGCAGAGCAAGAGTGTGATTGACCATTTCTACCTAGATCCAACTGTTGCATCACTTGAGCCCTTGGTGTCCTGGGCACAAAGAAAATGCTCTGTAGCTCTGGCCTTTCCTCATCATCACCAAGCTGCTCAATGACATGCCAGAGCAGATCAGCTATCAATCTGCTTTGAACCCACAAAATGAATCCCCTTGCTCTTTCACACTCCTTTAGAAAAAGACAGGTCCTCTTACCTGTTTCAATATGCTGCAGAAACTCCTGTGCTGTCACTCTCTCATGAGGCTGTAGGATGGGCTTGTACAGCTGTCTGTTTTTAGAGCTGTTTTGCTTTAAGCAGGAGCACTTGCTTATCAGAGTTAAGCATTCCTTGATGCCTTGCACCAAGTCAGAGGACATCCTCTGAACAAAGCCTATGAAGTCCCGCAGGAGCTGCATGCATCGTCCACACAGCTGACCCATTCTTGTTCCAACAGCAACACAAAGCAAGAAGAAAAGGAAGGAGATGGAAACAAAAGTTTCTTCTCAATTTGTCCGCTCTTTGCACTAGCTTGCCTCCTCACTGTCCCGTCTTATAGATATTAACGCCACACCACGTGCAGATGCTGTAAGGCAGACAGACTTCTGTGTCCAAAAAACAACATTTCACAAGGCTGGTTTCTGCGTATCTCCTAGAGTTCATAAATTATTATTCAAAATGAGTGCACTGGCGACACACCTTCCTTTTGCTTGAAGGAAAATAAGATAACAACCTAAACATATTTCATGGAGAGCAAATGGAGTTTAGGTCATGGAGCATCTACCAAAGCCTCTATGAGGCTAGAAAAACTCTGGGATAATGGGAAATACAACCTGTTTTTGTAAAGCAGCTTTCCACATGAAAGGTAGGCACCACCTTTTCTGCATTTGTACAAGCTGCAGCTACCAATTGGAGAGAGGAAGATTAAAAAAAAAAAAAA
>VWZU01012850.1:0-30835 GCA_013397095.1 Sterrhoptilus dennistouni
GCTGTGACACCGGGGCTGTGACAGCGGGGGTGACGCACAGCCCGGGCCCCAGTGGCACCGCCGGGACCGTGTGGGGCTCAGTGACACCGAGAGGGCAAAGCCCCAAAGAGCCCCGTGTAGCCAAGCCCCTGAGGCGTTCATGGAATCGCAGGATGGTTTGGGTTGGAAGGGGCATTAAGGATCGCCCAGTGCCACCCCTGCCATGGGCAGGGACACCTCCCACTGCCCCAGGCTGCTCCAAGCCCTGTCCAGCCTGGCCTTGGACGCTGCCAGGCATCCAGGGGCAGCCACAGCTTCTCTGGGAATTCCATCCCAGCCTCTCCCCACCCTCACAAGGAATAATTCCTTCCCAATATCCATCTAAACCTAATAATCACATTTATCTATTTTTTTCATAGTTTGTAGGCTGCACTTTCTTTTGGGCTCTGATTGTCACAGCCTTCACTGTCCTTGACATTTTCTTCCCCCAGAGCCCATCTCAGGCCATTGGTGCATCTCAGTTCAGGCTCCCAAAAATAAAAGTGTGCCATCCTCATTCAGTGCTCCCAAATCCCTCTGTGGTGCTGAAAAACGTGAGACAGATCACGTACACTCCATCGGCATAAATTCAGACTTAGCCTAAATACAGCTCCCTCTCCTCGTGTATTTTATTACAGGACAAACGAAACCCAACCAACTCTCAAGATAAACTAGAAGAATAAGCAAAAAATTCAAATTAATATGCCAAAGTTAGGGATTTTTTTCCTAAATATATTTAACTCATAAATCTGTGTTTTGCATAGGCATTATTCTGGCCTTAATAGAAAAACAACATCAAAGAAGCTTAAGAAATTCTTAATCAAATATTCTGCATATTCCAGTAATTAACAGCAGTCAGTGCCACAAGCTAATATGATTTCTACATGTATTTCAAATATCTGTTTGATATATTTTCATTTAATGGAATCCCTTGCTCTCAGTTTGAGGACCAAAGTGTTTGAAATTATGAGTTAGATACCCAGGAAGGAGCTGTAATTGCTTTGAAACAGTGCTGATTAAATTAAAAAAAAATAAAGTCATGACCTTTTCCCCTGTCTTTAAGAAGCTTCCTGGGGTACTCGAAGTTACATTTAAAATCTTTTGTTCCAGCCATGAGTGTTTCAAGTTGAGGTATTTTCATGCTGGTTTAGAGTATCCATTTCTCTCACAAAAAATATTTCCAGGAAGTTTCTTGGTATCACCCAAGCTCCAGCTCCCCTCCCTCTGCCCAGCTCCTTCAGAGCTGTCCTGTGCTTTTTCCATTTCCAGGCTCTTCAGGCTGAGCTCTGCTGAGTTAAATGAGATAATTCTTTATTTTTGGACTGGGACTTCCAAATCACTGGAGGTGATTTATACTTCATATTACAGCTCTTCAAATGGTTTAATTTTTTGTGTTTCCACTTGTTGCTTACATCACCTCTCATAAAACCAGTCTGTGTCTTTAGTTTTGATTACTTTGTACTGGAGAACAATTGGCTGACATTTTAAAATGTTTAAAGTGATAAAATGTAAATTTAAAAGGACGCTGAACCCACGGTGTTATTTAATATCCATTCCAAATACATTTAATTGATTATGGTGTAAATATACGTTAACTGCTTGTAGAAATTGGCAATATCATTAACAAATACTGAGGAAAAAAAAGCAAATTATGATCTCATTTTGTTTAATCAAATATTACTTATATTCAGTAGCTGCTAGTGATAGATCTCTTCAGCTCGTGTAAATTGTGATTCTCCATGAACAAACCAATTAAAGTTGAAATGAGGAATTTATTGGGAGCAAGGGACTATTATGCAAAGCTATTAGGCAGATTCCAATTGGAAGTCCCAAAATAGAAAGGTTTGGACCTAAAAGAGGCTGTAATATATTAAAAAGCATTAAATTAGTTGCTAGGAGAGAAATGTTACTTGGCCCAGTCCCTGGATACACTACTGATCTAATCAGGAGAGATGAGGGATGAGTGGTTTCTGAGCCACGGGGAGCTGCGAGGCTACGGAGGGAATTTGTGGCAGGAATTTACACAGAGCCATTTATCAGTTCTGGTTTAATTTCCTGGGTAAAGGAAGCTTGTGCAACCCAACTGCCCGGGAGTTTGTGCTGCTCAGCACCTGCCGTTGGCCAAAGCATTGGCCAATTCCATCAGATTTAACCAACAAATGTTGAGCACAGTGAAGTTCCTCTAAGTTTTGAGAAATGTTTAAATTGTAGCTCTGCAAGTTCCTCTCCATGTGCTCGGACCTGGATGACTGAGAACTTGATCAGGGGAGAGATGTTAGAAAAATCCCATTTCCTTCCAACCACAACATGTGGGAGGTGCACCCCTCTGTAATTTGGACACTACAGAACTACACTTTTTGGTTTGCTTGTTTCTTTTGTCTATTTTCCTCCTCATCAGATATTTTTCTTGTATTTTCTATCATTTTTTTCACTGTCAGTTTTACTAAACTCAATGCCACAATTATTACGTCTCTAATAAAAATGATCATTGAACAGCTTTGAACTTTTCCAGAACGGTCTAATGAGCCCAGCAGCCAAACAGATCAGGCAGCAGGTCTTTCCTTTATTTTTATTTTACTTTAATCTTCCCAATCAATGGATCAGGGATCCCAAGAGATGGAAAAGCACAGTGAAGGTTATCCCATACAAGTCACAGCCCATTCCTTTGGTTGCCAACAGTTAAGGAATGTCCTGGCAAGGTATCTGTTATTACCTCTCCAGCTACAAAGTACATTCCAGCTGCAGATGTTTAACCTTTTTGTCCAGTGGCTACAGCTTACTAAGACATACAAAGATTGTTTTAACAATCCGTGTCATCTATTGGTGATCAGGACCTGCAGGAAAATAAGATTGGACTGGAAGAGGTGAATACTCCTGGGAAAATTGAATTTACCCCTGCTTGAGGTCACAGTTTGTGACATTGAGGAAAGTCAGGATTTTTACAGCTGAGCTATGTCAGAGTGTTCAGTTTGACTAATCAGTTGAACTCTGCTGGTGTCCAGATTGGAGGTGAGAACAGGAGGGCTGTGTTTTAATATAGAAAGCTTTATGCTATTTAATATTCTGGGGAAAAAAATAATCAAACATAAGGCATCCCAAACTAGACACTCCAAGTTACCAGAGCTTTGACATTTATGTTCTGGTGTCCCCAGTTCTGGATGTGGAATAGGAGATGATGATTGACTTTTACTTCATGGATGCACATAAAGACACCTTTTTGTAAATCCTTCAGCATCCATGGTAGGAATGGGGATGAAACACTGGTGAGAAATTTTGTGGGGGTACAAAGAGTAATTTAAACAATTCCCTACTTTGGTCAGAAATGTGGTTCCTGGCAGAGATGACTGAGGAGGCTACGTTGTGACTTTATCTTGTTTCTGGCGCTTCCTGACTTAAAACAATCTTGTCATTTTACTGGCTCAAAACCATTATCCTTTGTAAATAATTCATGCAGGTAAACACATGCATTCAAACCTACAGCTGTTGGAGCAGGACTTGGAAGCAGTGGAGCTGTGCTTGCCACAGAGCTACAAATTCACTTTATACATGACACAAGCAGGATGCACTTGGAACAGCCTGACGTGACTTTGTGTCATGCACTCACCACAGCTGAATTTCGGTGTGTGCTGTGCTGGAGCCATTCATTGCCTGTCAAGGCAGAACAACTTCTAAGAAACACTGAAATTTGATCAGCCTTTTGCCGCAATCCTCAGAGGAAAAAAAAAACCCTCCTCATGCCATTGCATGCTCCATTGTTCTTAACATGACAGCTTCCATAAAAACATAGTAAACACCTAAAGTAAAGAGTAGAGTCCCATCTCTTTTAAACAGTAGACTGACTTTAAACAGTGGTGAGGTGATCCACCTGATGAGAAATTCGCTATTGGAAACCCCTGTTCCTGAGGAATAAAAAAGAAAAATAATGATTGAGTGCTAATGATAATCTGGATACTCCTACGATTAAGGGGCAGGATATTTGAGCGTGATCTAACAGCACATTTTGTGCACTTTCCCAGGGATCTGTTTGTATTTTGCTTCTGTGTGGTTTTTTGATGCTGCAGATCCCTCTGAACCAGGGGATGAAATACAAACAACAACTCGGGCTGTACATCAAAGCCCTGGGGCTGTGCCTGCAGCCAGGTGGGAATGGGAGGGGAAAATCCTAAATGGGAGGGAAAATCCTAAATGGGAGGAAAAATCCCTGACTCCTGTGGGAGCACCACGCAGGTATAAGGACACAAGAGCCTGGTGGGTTCTCAGTGCCTGGAGTGTTGGGGAATTCTCTGTCCTATCTGCAAGGGAAGGAGTTTCAAAGAACAGCAGTTGCATTCCGCTTTTGATGAGTTAGAGGAAATTGTTGAGCTTGGGAAGGCTGAGTGCAGACTTTGTTTCTCTCTCATACATAGGATAATCTCCAGTGATTACTTTTTCCTGGTGCATTTCCCGTTGGGCTGTCCAGACTGGAGGCCGAGGCAGATGCAGGAGTAAATAGGTCAGTGAATTTTGAATGATTCCATCCCCTGCTTTCTCCAGTCTTGTCACACTTACCCACTTTTTTCTCACAGTCTTTGTTTTTCCAGCACCTGAATAAAAGCCAGGGTCTGATACCTCACAGCTGTAGAGCTGCCTGGCCTTCCAGAAATCCCATCTTCATAATTGTTTACATTATCATTGCACTGTAAGATAGTGAGTGATGAACTAATGTACATTCCCTGATGTTTATGTCTGGGATATCCTTGTGATTTTTAAAGGATCTGAAATGGAGACTTTCAAATCAAGTTTGGAAAACTCTTACTTTGTAAAGTCAATTTGTAGAAAGAAAAACAACCACTCAGGAATTTATGTTTAAAATCTGAAGAAATGTAGATAAGGAATTTTAAATGAGCTCAAAATCAACTCAGGACTTCAACAGCCATATCCATATTCATTTTCATGGGACTGTTGTCTCTGTTAATGATATTATCATGGCCTGGCAGACTCAGAAACAGAAGCCGTTTTTCCAGTCAGTTCCAGAGTTATCCCCAAATAGTAGTTTTAATTTAATTGGAGTTCTTGACTTCCAGCTTCTTCCTAATCACCAGGAAAATGTGTGCAGGCTTTTTTTCCCCAAAACATAACAATCTTTCCTAATTGTTAGTCTTGGAAAGGCTTTGCTGTTACATTACAAACTAAAATTAGTTCCAGTCCAAAGGAATTCTACGTATTTGTTTGGGAATGTATAAGAGTATGGAGGAGTGGAGAAAAGGGCTGAATTTGAGAAAGACCTGCTGAAAAAAATCTCAGTCTCTTCTGAAAGATATCCAAAATGACTCCAGTCCTATCAGTGAGAATTACTCGACTACTTCCTGTTGAAATAATTATTGTGTTTTATTTGCTGCCGAAGCCTCATTTGAGGCATTTTCCTATTTCCTGGAAGATGAATGGCTGCTGGCAGCTCTCAGTCACTGAAACATCAGTTTTCCTCTCAGCTTTCCCTGTTTCCCAGCTCCCTGGTCCGTCTGGGATTGGGCTGCTCCTGCAGAGGTCAGGTTTATTATGCACGTAAGTGAGGATGACAAAATAAAGAACCTCTAAGGACTCGAATGATGAAAGTCCTAAAAGAAATAATTAATGGCTGTACCAGTCAGACTCCTGAACCAGCTGTAGAAACCACACTGGAAATGGATCGGTTTTGTCTGTGAAAAAAAAAACAAAAACTTTGCTTTTGGCTTGGATCCATCCAGCACAGTAAGGACAGGAAAAAAGATCCCAGGAGCTGTTTGTTTTTGTAGTTATTAAAACCGATGAGCTCAGAGTTTGGAAATGCTGGGGAAAAAAAAATTAGAAAAAATGGGGGAGAGAAGACCTGGAGCAAAGCAAGGGGAATTCACACGCCGGGTGGAGAGGGAATGTTGGATATCGGTGCCACCTAGTGGGAATTCTCCAGAAGATCGAGGCGAGCCAGGCTGGCTGCTGCTTTTCACCCTAAAAAAATGTCTTAGAGAAATAAAGAAATCATTGATGATGGTGTGGGCGCCCAGCAGCGCCAATAAGTAAGGCTGGCAGTTTGTGAGATGGAGGCTACAGGTGGTGGATGGAAAAAGTAAAGTTAATTAAATCTCTGGTACAGCTCCTTAAAAGGGGATTGTGTCTTTTAGAGTTAGGTAACAAAAAAACCCTAACAGTGCTCAGTGCAGGGGAGCTCTTTGCCTGTGGAATATTGCCCTGGAAGGTTGGGGAGGGGCTGGAGACAGTGCACATGCAGGATTTATTAACCATACCTGGGCTAGAAGTGCTTGGAGGCAATGGAGCTCATAAAGTTTTACAAGCATTTACACAGCACATTTACATTGTGAATAAAGGAGTGCTACAGCTGCTGGTAAGAACCTCTGCATGGTGTTACTGCCTTGTAAATAATGAGCCTTGAGAGCAAAATCTACTCACCTACAGTATCAGACATTCTTGTGCTCTGGCCATGATGATGAACAGTCCCTGAGAGCCACGGAGTCCAGCTCAGTGCATGCCTTTTCTTGTTTGATTGAAAAAAAAATTAATTTCCTTAGGAAATGATGTCCCAATCAGACAAGGGTGTTGTGTTTGTCTGTTGTTCACTTTCAAACCTTGCGATTCATTGTCTAACTCAAGCACATTTGCCAGAGGGCAGCAATCTCAGATATGACATTCCTGAAAGTTTCATGAAAATAAGTGTTCAGGTAGAGGAGAGTCAGCTAGGGGGGAAAGTGCCATCAAGTGGCCCCTAATAACATGGAAAAATACTTAATACATACTCCTAGCACAGAAAAAAAACCCCTACCATTACTTTTTATAGTAAACTATAAACCACAAGATTTTCAAAGATAAGCTTCTGCTGAAAGTGTTTGTTTAGGCAAAAGCAACAGAGAATTGGTAGTAAACCAGGAATGTGAGTGGGATGGGGGCATTGAGCAGCATCAGGGGTTTTAATCCTGATTCCACTCTGCAGTGGGATCCCAGCACACTGCCTGGCACCCTGGCACCACTGAATGTCACCAGGATTCTCATTTGGAATGCATTCAGATCCTGGCAGAAGCCCAAAGTGTTTGCCTTACCTGGATGGCTCTTGCTGTTTCATAATAGAGAAGCCTGGTGCACTCTGAACACATCCTTGCTGTTTGCCACCCGTTAAATGTGGGATCCTCTTGTCTCCAGGTGGGGCTCAGAACTGCCAGAAGGGGCTGGTGGCCCTTTGATTTAAAAGGGGATGGCAATTCACAGAGTCCCAGGAAGACCAAAAAGGAATGGAATGAACTCCTGATCTCTGTGCTGCCCCTGGGGCAGCATTGCCTCTCTTGTCTCTGGGCTCAGAGGGGCCCTCCCTTCCTCCTCATTTAATGTGGAAAGAGGAGGATTTGTTTCATGGGCAGTTGGCCTTGCATCCATAGGGATCAAAGTTGTGTTTGCAGGAGGCCAGTCCTTGAGGAGGAGAGAGGAAGAGATCCCAGAAGCCTGGCGATGCAGATCACAGAATCCCACAATGGTTTGGGTTGGAAAGGACCTTAGAGCCTGTCCAGTCCCACCCCTGCCTTGGGCAGGGACACCATCCACTGTCCCAGGTTGGCCCAAGCCCCCTCCAACCTGGCCTGGAACACTTTCAGGGATGGAGCATCCATGATCAATGGGACAGTCCACATATTTCAGCAAATAATCCAAAACCCCACAACACCAGGCTGTGGAAACCTGATTCTCTGTGGTTTTTCTTTGGATTTTTTATGCTTTTTGGAGTGTCACTTTTGCTGACCAGCTCCAGGGCTGGGACATGAGACTTTGGAGAGGAGCTGTGAATGTTATTTCTTGCAAGTTGTTTATTATCATCAAAAGGAATCTCCTTTTCAAACACCCCCCACGGAAGTTCCTGTATTTAAAAATAGCAACCCTAAAGGGCTTGAATTTTCCTTTGGGCTTAGCTTCTTCCAGATTGCATGAGTCAAGGAAAAGCCTGAACATACAGGGAGGAAGTGACATAGACATATTGCTCATGATGAGAGCACTCAGCAAATGGGAAACAGAAATCTGGCAGGGGCAGTAAGGAAGATTAAAATACATCTGGACTAGAGCTGTGGTATTCCAAGGGGTGAAATAACCAAAACAATTGGAAATCAAAATGCATTATTGGATATTTTAACATTTGAATGCCAGCAACGAGGAGAGGGAATTTGCCAATTTTCAATGAAATAATATTTTATTATGGTGAGCTTTGTGCAGTGGCTCAGGTAAACTTCCTGGTTGCTTAAAATGATCTTGTTTTATCTCTAAAAAGACTGAAATAATGGAGAAAGCTGATACAGCAAAGCAATAGAGCTTTTGAGTTCATGTAGCACATGTAGAAGAAACTCTCAGGAAGAGCTGATGATTTTTCTCCAGTTTCAGATGGCAGAAATCTCCAAATCTCAACATCAAATAATTGCTGACCTCTTACCCTTAAGAGTGATTGATTAAAAGTGCAATTCCTAATCAAATAATGTAAGAACTATGTTTACCTAAGGGCTGCACTTCTCAGAACTGCTCTTTAATGTGTATTACGTGCATAAAAGGACTGGAATTCCTACAGACACTTTTCTGGGTGACACCCTCCTTCTGTTAAAGCCAACATCAGGTTATTGACTATAGCACACTCCAAATTTCACTTTTACTTTCTTTTCCCTTCACAATTTAAGAGGTGATTGCTTTGTTTTGACTTGACTCATAGCCTGAGGCATGACTAACGCTGATGTGCAGCGATAAAACTTCCTGTTAGGGTAAATCCCAAGAAACTCGAGCAACTTTATTGTCAATTTGGACTCCTACCAATGCTACAGTGGAGGATTTTTTTTTTTTTCATTTTTATTTCCACAGTAAAAGTAAGAGGCCCCAGCTGAAAGATGACAGCCAGGCTGCATGTTAGAGCAGTTCAGGTCCCGAGCCAGACCTGTATTCTGCAGCCTGAACCTTTTTCTAATTAAATACACTTGATCTACTGTTACAGTCATCAAGAGCTTTTGAAGTCAGACTCTCCCTTTTCCACTTTTGCAGGATATTTTGAGAAAAGGTGGTTGTCTCTGCATTGGGACACATAAATGGAGTTTTGTTAATAGATGAGAGTAAGCATAGGGTAGATGAGCTTGTAAATTCCTTATTCCACTTTGATGTGTCCATCCTTAAGCCCTGAATTTTTTACAGCATTTATCACAATGGTATTTGGTGATATATCAAGTCTAAGAGAGGGTTTGCTGTCTTTTTTTCCCCTCAGCTCAGTGTCCACTGTCTTTTCAGAGCTCTCTTCATGTGTTTCAGTGCAAATTTTGAAACTTGTTCAAGAAGTAGGTTTTATATGATTTTCTCAAGACATGGAGCCTCAGGATCAGCCAGGATTACCCATCCTCTTTGTCACTTATAACCAAATTTGCCAGTATTTCTCTATAAATACCAAAGGCACATGGCCTCATCTGAAGCAAAGTTTTTTTAAACGGAAGATAAATTTCCATGTTTTTCTCGTAGCAATTACAGTATCGAAGACATTTTTCTTGAAACAGGTCCCTTTCCTTATTTGAAAGGGAGAGCTAATCTCCTGACTTTAACAAGCCTTACAGTGTTGCAATGTGCTCAGAGCTCACTCCAAAGCCAGGCAGATATAACATGATATTTGATATTTTCATGTGAATGCAACACACAGCTGAAAACTTCAGCATTCTCAGAGTGTGGGTGACACTACTGAGTGTCCCTTCTTGGGAAAACAGTTGCTCTAGAAGAGCAAGAGTTGGTTTACTCTTGATGTTTGGCATATTAACCTCAGAGGATGCTCTACATCAGCCTCATTTGGGTTGAGGGCTCCCCTGGATCCCTGAAAGTGTCCAAATCCAGGTTGGACAGGGCTTGGGCCAACCTGGGACAGTGGGAAGTGTCCCTGCCCATGGCAGGGTTGGAACTAGATGACCTTTAAGGTCTCTTCCAACCCAAACCATTCTGGGATTCTGTGGTAAACCTGTAAGTGGCAGATGTCCAACACTTTCAGTCAGTGCAGGATTTCCTCTGGCAGTAACAAACACTCTTTAAGGTGCCAAAGCTGTTACCACTGGTCACAACTCCTGCATGTAGACATAAAAAACTGCAGAGTGCAAACCCACAGACTAATGATCATCCTTGGGGGTTTTTTTCACTCACCAAACTGTGCAGTTCAGCCTGGATAGAGCAGTCCCATATAACAGGAAACACTGCCCAAATGATTTGGCCGTAGGTCTTGAAATCCCTGAAAATCTTTTTAGTACTGCCTGGGCCCCAAACCCTCCTATTATAAACCAGATCCAGAACATGAATCCAAACTTTCTGTCCTGTTTCCATGCCATAGTGCTTTGTTGGGACACAATTTGAATTCCTTTCAACTCAAATTCTCCTTGACTACAAGAAACATTGACTGGGATCCTGCCTTCAAAAACATCCAAGCAGAGGAGGCTCTGTGCTCAATCCCAGCCAGTCAGGGCTCTGTCATCTGAGCTGTTCTCCACACCAACATCTCCTAGGAAAAGTGATGGATAACACCTTCCTCAGAGGTGACACATGGAAGTTACAGACCTCTGTGAATCAGGGGAAGGGGAGAGTTCATCAGGAATTCTTCACACTTTCTGGGCACGGACTGAGGAGAAGCTGCCCCATCCCTGGAAGTGTCTAAGGCCAGGTTGGATGGGGTTTGAAGCAACCTGGGATGGTGGAAGGTGTCCCTGGCCATGGCAGGGGTGGAACAAGATCTTTAAGCCTCTTCAACTCAAACCATTCTGTGATTCTTTTCTATGGTTCTAAGACTAAAATATCCCAGACCCTGAGCTTCTGACAGTTTTGGATACCTTGTTGAAAAGTTTTCTTGTCATCCCAGGCTAGGTGGGGACTGAACTGTAAATCTCCATTTCTTTTAGGTTGGGGGAAGAGTTTCTTCCTTCAAATAATGAGCTGCTTTTACTGAAACAACCAACCAGGAACGTGCTCCTGCCAATTTAAGTTATTTTGCTTTGCACCTAAAGATTGAGTCTTGAAAAAAAAGGGGGTTTATGTTTTACTTTGAGCATACTGCTTCTCTGTCCAATATCTTATAAATTCCTTTTGCCTTGAAGTTTATGTGGACTTTACTTTGAGACCATATTTACCCCTGAGATCAGGACTCTGTAGTTGAATGGAATTTGGAAAAGGGATTAGAAAATACAGGGTATGAGCACACGTGTAAAATGTGCAGCAAAGAGCTTTTAACTGGTGTCTCTCTATCCTTAGAGCCCCTCCAACAATCCTGATACACCACTGAAGAGGATGATGAGGGAAACGAAGGGAGAAACAAAAGGAAGAGGCAAAGAGGCTGATTGATGATCCCCCAGCTCATCAGTAACTTGTTTGAAAGGAGGGAAACACACCAAAAATTCCTCACTCCAACCTCCCTGGAGTGTCCTATTTTTTAAGTTCCTTCTAGAATGCAGCTGCCTCCTGGACAAAGGCCACCTATGTTTTGTCACATTTTAGGTTTCTGACTCCTATTCATCAGCAAGAAACTTATCCAAGCTTTTTTAGGACCCTCCATGTGGACTGAGGCCTGTGTGACCTTTAACTTCATCTTTCCATGACAATAAGCACCACAGAAGTAAACGACTGGAGTACATTTGTGACAATATTTGCAGAAACAAATCCAGCAAATCCTTCTGGGGCCCTTAGTAACCTCTCAAATGCTGAATAATAAACAAGCCCTTTGAAGTGAATACATAATCCTTTTTGGGGGCTTTTTCAATGAAATATGACTTCACGTTTTAGACGTGGCAGGGAAGCCTCTGTATGCAAATCACCTTGTGCTGATGAGGTTTTGTTTTACTTTTTAATGAGGGGAGAAACGCTGACTGAAGTGCAGCCGTGTTCTACATTAAAAAGGAGCAGTATATTTGTTAGCCAAATTTAACACCTTGTAACAAGAACATCCACTGACAGAAATATTTCTTGCAAAGTGCAGCCTGGTGGGAAAATGCTGAGGTGTTCTGGCTCTCAATTTGCACAGCACAATTCTACTTTCTGTGTGTATGGGCATTGTGAGGATGGGGTGGTTGCTCCTAAAATAATTCAGGTGTGGTCCCAAATGTTCATTTTACATTATTTTTACCCATTGGAGTCTAGGGATGGCACTGGCACCCGAATTTCTCAGCAAACACAGAGGCTGGAGCCAAGTGAGAGTTGGTCTCCTTCCCAACAAGTGACAGGATGAGAGGAGACAGCCTCAAATTGCACAAGGGAAGGTTTAAATTCAATATTTGGGAAAATTTCTTCATGGAAAGGGTTGTCAAGCAGCAGAGCAGGATGCCCAGAGCAGTGGTGGAGTCACCATCCCTGGAAATGTTCCAAGACTGTGGATGTGGCACTGAGGACAGGGTTTAATGGTGAGCACAGTGGTGCTGCTGGGTTGGCACTGGACTTAATGACCTCAGAGTTCCTTTTCAGCCTTAAAGATTCCATGGCTTTATGATTCCTGACTGGAAGAAACTGCTCCAGTCCATCTGCTGCTTCTCTCTGACACAAGGGAGATTTTTACACAGTTTGAGAAATTTTTTTTCTTCCTCTTCTTTCTTCTCTCCTTGTTCGATGACCTTTAACCCTAAATTATTTAAATTTCTCTTCTATTTACACTCAAATATTCCTCAGCAGCCCGTTTTTGGGTAAGGCTGAGAACTTTGTTTTATGTGGCTGTTCAGTCAGTGACATTTCGGACTCAGTGCAGGGCCAGGACCTTGGATGTTGTTCCTGGGGGAAACAGGAGTCTCCTAAACGCCCTTCAGCCACAAATTCCACTTCCAGAGGAGGTGGGAAGGCGTTTTCCTGGGATCTCCCGCTCCCGGTGCCTTTTCGGGATGCGACCACCAGGTGACACCAGATCCCTGATGCTGGGGGACATCCCGGCAATTCCCGCTTTTCCCGGCCCTTCGCACTTTTCCTGCAATCCCCGCACATCCCGGGCAGTCCCGCTTCTCCCGGCCATTCCCACATCTCTCTGGCATTCCCACATCTCCCGGCCATTCCCGCTTTTCCCGGCCATCCCCACATCTCTCTGGCATTCCCACATCTCCCGGCCATTCCCACATATCCTGGCCATTCCCCCTTTTCCTGGCCATTCCCACTTCTCCGGGACATTCTCACTTTTCCAAGCATTCCCACACATCCCAGGCAAGGCCGTCTGGGAGAGCTGGGTCTGGCCCGGACATGGAATTCTGGCCTGAACACGGAGAGCTTTGGCTTCACCTTTGTCTCCTTTTTGTCCGGCCAAACTGAGCCCTGGGAAGGTAAAACACAACTTTGGTTTAGATTTCAGACTTAATGAAATGAAAATTCCCCAGAAGGCGACTATGGAGATTGAACTGAACTCCAAATATTAAACTTGAAGAAAAAAAAGAAAAAAACTCAAATCGTGGTTACAGAGTTCCCTAAGCCAGAACATTTGTTTTGTGGGGCTCCTGAAGAAGTCTCCTGGTCTGAAGGATCTTTGTGAGGAGATCTTTGTGAGGGATTCTTTTAACCCATCTGCTGTAGCCCTGAGATGTTTTCCCAAGAAATTTTCTAAATTCTTTTCCTAAGAAATTTTCTGTAAACAAGAAAAGTGTTTTTGTAAATGTACTTTGTACATTCTTTCCCTAAGAGAGACTTCTTCTTGATGTCCCTCTGGTCTGACCAATGTGAGTGAAGGAGTTTGTATTTGGTTCACCAATCAAATTGGTTCTGTGTAGAATAGTATGTAAAAGAAACACATCCCAAAAATAAAAGAGTCATTTTCAGCCTTCTGAAGTCAAAGTCTTTGTGTTGTTGTGGTGTCCAACAGCATCAATCTGCCCTTCACCTTCCAGGACACCTTTGTGGAAAGCCTTTTGCTCTCATCCTCCTGTCCCTGCCTTCCTTGGGTTCCTGTGCCACAGAATCCCTTCAGATCTGCAGCTGGGTGGGATCTGCATCCTCAGGTGTATCTGAGCTACTGCTGCTTTCCTGTTCCTCTCTCCACACACCTCCTGCTCCTGTGCCATTCCAGGTGTTGGAGGAACATCTGGAATTTTAAAGGGTCTACAGAACTTGGCTACTGACAGAAACAGTGTTTTCTCCTGCACAAAGTAGTAAATACTACATCTTCTTCCACTCTTCTGCTCTCTTCACTGAGAGCAGAATCTGTTCAAGGAAAAGTTAGTTGGGAACACCTGTCATGTTTTATTTCAAAGGGGTCTTTTTATTCACCAGTTTTATCTCAGAGCCAAAAAAGAAACGGAAAATAAAAAAATAGGGGGAAAAAAATCCTCACCCAGTTTGTGGTGATTTTTCTCACTGAGTTCAGAGATCATTGTGTCACAAAACATAAAATTGTGTTTGATGATGTTTGATAATGCTCTGAGCATCTCACCTCTGCTTCACTTTGGACATGTCGCCAGCTGCCTTTTCCTCCCCTGGGAATGAGGGATGGCCATTTTCTTCTTCCAATATGGGCTTTATTTCAACTATAAATATGTAATCTCCCACTGTGTATTTTTTTACAACTGATTTTGTTTCAGTGGACATCCCTTGACATTAATACAATGGGAAAAAATTGTGGGATTTTTGTAATTGATTTTTTTTCTGTCTATGAATTGATGATAACATCCAGGAAAACTTTTCCAGAACTTTTGGGCAACCTTTGCCAGAGGTTTGTAAATTGTTTTGAGATCTGCAGGATGAACACTCAGAAGTGCCAGGTGAGATGATTACCAGTGGATGTTTATTACCTCGAAACAATCCACAGAGTTTCATTGGAAACAAGAATAAAGTGTTTGTAGCCAGCTGATGGAAACTGGGGGCTTACAAAACATTTTAATTCCCTTCTTCCCCCCTCTGCAGCTCTCATCCTGCTTTTCCTTGACCTGCTGTTCTCAGAGTGCTGGTGAGTTGCTTATTTTCAGTGCAAATTTCATTCACAAAAGCCCAAAGTCTGCACTGGAAGTGAAGCACTTTGGCTCATGTAGCCTCATTATTTTTCTCCTGGCACAAGGGGGGTTTTGCAAAGCTTAATTGAAACGAACAGGTACCTGTTTCCTGCACTTGTTAGAAATGCCTACCTGGTACTGAGTTTGTGTACTTGGGCTTGGACAAAAATATTGATGGCAAATTGGTTTCAAACTTACTAAAACAGAGTTGCTGTGGCATCATAGGATTGTTTATGTCTCAGAACTTCGCCCCTTAAGGTCTGAGTTTTATTTCACAACTAAAAATACATCTGTCCATCTCTGCTAAATGAGTTTTTTACCACTGCACAGCCCCACAGTCACTGGGAACTGCTCAAACTGGAGGCCTCACTCAGGGCCCTAAAAAGAGAGGAAAGTGGAAATCTGTGTAAATGGGATTCTTCAGGGCAGCTCCAAATGGGGCTTTGGGTCAGTCACTATTCTCAGAAACAGCTTTTACAGGAGACGTTTGTGGAGGGAAAATCCCTGTGCTCTCAAAAGCATTGGAAACATGTTTTTCTTTTCAATGGACATCTGTTGTGCTAAAACCTAAACAGGGTTAGAAAATTATGACTCTGTGTCTCCAGATTATCTCCACTGTTTGTCCATTCCCAGAACAACCCAGATTTGTCAGAAGCCTTGCTGAGCATTTGTTAAGTGTTGATGTAAGTACAACACTCTGACGTGTTCCTGGAGAAATCCCATCCCAACTCAGGAAAATGTGAGCCAAAGGCAGAGCATCCCCAGCAGCCTGGAGTTCACCCTGCTAGAAGAGAGCTCCAAATTCTTTGAGGAGAAAATATAAATACTCCTGGAATGCAACTTCTGCAGCTTTGGTTTGCCATCTCTGAGCCCGTGGGCTCTGCTTGATTTGCAATGAAAAGCGACTCAGTTGTGGCAGGAGGAATGTGCTGGGCAAGGTCAAAGCATTTCAAGGCAGCAATTTCTTCCCTTGGTAGCGTGAGGCAGAGATGTTTCACCAGCAAAGTGGAGGTCGGGATGATTCGGGGTCAGACTTAAAAGTGGCAGCCTTGAAAGAGTGATAAACACAGGATTTTCCACTGTTCCACTGGTTTTACAGCTGATTGCTCCACAGTGAGCACAGGTAGTCAGAAATCATAAAAAACCTGAGGGGAGGAGAACACAGGGAAAGTTTTTTTGACTACCCATTTTTTTGGTATGTTGTAAACATGTCAGAAAAGCTCTTTGCAAGGTGAGATTTTCCCTCTGGGCTCCATGAGTTGAAAACTGGCTGGACTAGGTAGTGACAGCACAAGTTGGACACGGGCCCTTATTCTGGAAGATAAGACTGTGGGCATTTTGTTTGTTAGAAGCAGGAGATTCACTGAGTGAGGATAATTCATGTTTCCTAAGCATGCCACATTTCTATAATATGCCTTTTCTACAGGGGAAAATGTGCCTGTGTCCTGTCCATCATCTGTCCAAGAAATGGGAAAGTGAGTGACAGAAACTATTTGTTAAAAATGCTTTAAATTGTTCCACGAGTGCTACGGGAAAGAAACATTCTTTATGTACACTGTGATCTGTACTTAAAGTGAAATATACTGGGGGAAAAAACGTGGTCAATGGGGTGTGTTAAAGGGCTTTTATTTGCATGGATGATTCACTTTGCCAGCTCTGATTTATAAATCTGTGCGTTCTGACTAAATATTCATTTGAATAGGATTTTCCCCTCATAACCACAGAGCAGAGCTGGAGTTTGCTCAGCAAAACTGTCACCCCAGCTCCAAAGATCAGATCTTTCTCAGCATCCTGATCTGTCTAGAGCTTAATGGTATGAAATTTATTTTACATATCTAGGGCTAATAAAACAAACTCACTGCAGAAGGGAACAGGTGGAAACATTCGTGTTCTCTGATGTTTAGACTTGTACATCACAATGGCCAGTGATTTCTAGAGACTGATGGTTTATTATTAGTTTATTTCTCATAATTAGGCTGTCTGTGTGCTCACACGGACTCTGTGAGTCACATCTCAGCTCATTATCTTGGGAAATAGACCTATTATTTTTGAAAGCCATCCAGTCAATAAATTAGCTTGGAAGAAATGATAGTCCAAAACACCTTTTCAATAGATTGCTGTCATGCTCGGTTCCTATCAAAGAGAAGGCTGGATTTTTTGTCATGACATATGGATTAACTGAGCCTTTCCTGCTGGGAGAAAACAAAAGGCAATTGGTGATGCATGGAGCAAAAAAAGATCTTAAAACAGAGACATCAACAAAGAAACACAACAGCGTGAAAAGACAGAGTACAGTCTGCTGTCCACATTTACAGAGTCATCCTGCCTGCAGCTCCAACAGGCAGCTTTTGCCTCAAACTAAGTGACAGAGTTCCTCCTCTGCAGCCTCTCAAACCCTGCACCCCAGACAGGAGAGGGGGGGAGATGTTAACCAGAGGTTTTTTGGCCTTGCTGGTGCTTTCATGCTTGCTGTCGAGCCACAAGAAGCTCACCCAGGGTCAATAAAGGAATAATTCTCCAGGCACAGCTCCTTCCTTTGCTCTGGCTTCCATTTGCTCTTCCACACTGCTGGGGCCACATGGAAATTTCAGTGTGCTACAAGAGAACAAGCTGACTGCTGTATTTCCCCCTCATTATTTATGCATGAATATGGCTTTTACCGGATATAATTTTGTTTCCTTGTGTTTTATGCAGTTCTGATGTATTTAAATAGCTCATTACATAATGTTTAATGTGACTTTGTAATTGCCAATTACATCTTGATGCTGGATGTAGATATAATACAGAGATTTAACACAGCTGGTTCTCATCTGGTGTGAGACAAAGGCTCTGTGCTGGATCAGTTCACATCCTCACCAGCTCATAAAATCACAGAATATCCTGACTTGGAAGGGACTCACGAGGATCATCCAGTCCAGCTCCTGGCCCTGCACAGACACCCCAATAATCCCACCCTGTGCATCCCTGAGAGAGTTATCCCAAAACTCCCAGGGGCTGTGCCCTTTCCCTGGGGAGCCTGGGCAGTGTCCAGCACCCTCTGGGGGAAGAAACTGTTCCTAAAACCAGCCTAAACCTGCCCTGGCACAGCCTCATGCCAGATCCTGAGCTCAGGGGTTGTTACACTATGGATGAGGGAAAACTCTTGTTTGAGAGCAGAAGTGACACAGCCACAAGGACTTTCTTCCTGAATGCAGCTTCAGGAATTTTGTACTTCCTGATGTGACATTTGAAATTGAATCAAGTGAATCTTGATCATTATCTCGTGTTCTTGCTCAGGTGGTCTGAATTGATATTTTGGCTTTTACCCCTCAAGGATCTGAGCATTTTTGTTTCGGTGTCTTCAGTAATAAATGCTTAGTATTTCCTTGGTTTTCAGAGAGGCAGATATTTTATCTACTAGCCCTTTAAAAGTGTGTCACTTCTCCGAAATTCGGGCTATTTGTGTGAAAAATTATTCATCTATTGTGCAGTTGCTGTCATTTTGACTATTGCTTTTAAGTGTGATTGATTCTTAAAGAACAGCTAATAGAGCTCATTGCCCACTATCCTCTTGTCATTGCTCGAGATAGAAAGAACCCTTTCAGTGAGAGGAACTATTGATTTTATTACACCTTGTACAGACTTGCCATCAAAACAGAGCCAGGGAGCTTGATCCTTCCCTTTCTAATCCCTGTTTTACATTGGAAATTCCTCCAGCTCTTTTCTGTGAGGAATGAGAGAGGCTCACACGACCCCTGCAGATGGAAGCCTTGGAGCTGCCATCCCATAAAACACTGTCCCTTAACATCATTCAGAAGAAAAGCATAAGGACTGTGGGGCTTGCACAGAAACCCTGAGAGGGCAGAAGAAAATGGTCACATCTCTGCTTTACCCACAGAGCCTTTAATTATTGATGAGCTCTACCTGCTTACATAACTCCCATAATGTAAACAGACCTGCACATCACAGGGATTAATGGATTTGTCCTTAGGCCACCTTGGCAAGGCAGGGAGAACTTAAAGGGAAATTTGAAATTAAAGCACAACCCCCCAGTGCCTTAAGACACGGAGGTGAAACACAAGTGCTTTAATCCTGGCAGTGCAGTGAGAATTGCCAGCCCAAAGCTCACAATGGCCGTGATTTTGATCGTGATGTTTTCCCTGATGCTTTTAACAATCTGTTCCAGCTTGTGTTCAGAGCAGGGCTTTGCCTGCCCCTTGCTGACACCCTTCTGTGCTGCCTGAGATAACCTCTCCAGAAGTCATGGAGCCAGGATTTATCCTCAACAGGGATGATGCTGGAGGACACAGTCTCTATTCTTGCCCAACAGTTTAAAAGGAAATATCTTCTTTCAGTCTTTCCTGTACTTCTGCCAGCCTTCAACTTTGGAGGCACCTGACAAAGGAGGGATTGGGACGAGGAATTGCTGATTTCTGGAAAAATGCTGAGAGGAAGAGGGAGCCAAGACAGGGATGGAGATGGGTGGAGGTGCTCGGAGCAGGAGGAGAAGGCAGCACTGAGCTGAAAAAGAGGTAACTTGGCCTTGACCTCTCATTAAAAATTGCTAAATTATCAGTGATCACTCAATATGCAATCCCAGACTGCAGAGCCCAAACAGACAGGAATTTGTTCATTCTCCAGTATTTAAAGCTAGAAGAAAGTGAGATTTAGGACACATCTCTGTCTCTCATGTTTTCCTATGGGATAATTCCATGGCTTCCTTGTGGTGATGCTGTGGATCCATTTCTCCTCTGCTCCAAGTTTAGATACTGCAGCTGTTCTTTAGGGGCTAAAGAGCCTGAAGTTATCATTTTTTTACAACTTTACAGCTCTTCTCATGATTCATTTCAGGTCACCTATGAGCTTTAAGAGCAAGAAAACAAACCCAATTTCCATAAACTTTTCAAATTCTGGTTCCCATGCTGCATTTGCTGACCTTACAGTGAGTAAAACCAAGCCTTGAGAGGGACAGAATGGTTTATCAGTAAATAATGTATATCTGAACAATATCACTGCTGGGCTCAACACTTGAACAGACAAAATACCAAAAAAAAACCACCTTGAGTTTAAAGATTTTGGCTGCAACAGCCAAAATACATCCCAGCAGCTGGGCAAAAAATCCCATTTTATATGTATAATGTACACACAGAGAAACTGCTTGCAAAGTGGCTTTTAGTACATTGATGCAATTCCTAATAACAGGAGCAGTGTCCTGTGGGGCTGCTGCTTAGTTCAGCACACACAGAGTGAAGTGACAGGGGAGGAGCACCTCAGCTGCAGAGACATCCCCCTTCATCCTTAGGGCAGCCCCTGTATCCAGATCATGCCCACGCCAAGCTCTGCCTGTCAATTTTATGTCAACTCACGTTGCCCTGGCCCAAATTATCAGCTATAACACTAATTGGTGTTAAGTGAATGTTGTCTGCCACACCAGCTTTATGAAATTAAATGTTTCTGTCCAATTTTCCTCCAATGAGTTCAGAAAGTGGGGAAAATGCTGTTACACAAAATGTTTTGCAGTTATTTATCTCCACAAAATCAACTTTGTAATTGCTGATCAATCTACAACCTTTTTTTTTTCCTGCATGCATCGTTGCTGGGGATAAAAAAAATTTAGGAGGCAACTTGCTGATGTGATAAAGATGTGATAGAAGCCTCTGACAACCCTGCAGTGATAACCTTGAGCGGTAAATATATGGTTAAAAAAAAAGGTGCTGCTGCACTGATAAGGAAGTTGGCACGTATTATTTTCTAATTCTAACTAAATTATAAAAAACCTGCTAATTTCCCAATGTCAGGAACACTGCAAACAAGCTCAGCCAGCAGGTTTGGACTGCCTTGGCACCACTGCTGTAGCCAGCCCTGCTATCATGATATGGGTGCAGGCAAATTTGCCTTTGCAAATTGCAGCTGCTCTTTGCATTTATTCAGCCTCTGGGTGTTCTGTGATCTGAAAGACAAACACATTTCTCTGCTTAGAGAAATCATCATGGCAATGCTCTAATGTTAGGGTTAGTTGTCTATTTTTTGGTTATTATTTAGATTAGCACAAGGCTGGACATCCCCAAGCAAGGTGCAGGATTCTCTCGCACCCAGACACAAACCAAAGGGATTATTCTCATTTCATGGAGCAAAAGGCTTAATTGTTGGTAGTCACTGAAAGTCACTTAAATTGGCCTCCTCCAAAGCTATTTCCTGCAGTTACTTGAGGCACGGCCCTGTTTTGAGCACAGGAATTACCAGAAGAAGATCAGTGTTGTTCTTGTACCTGAGGCTGCAGCACACTTTGGTTGTGGTGATAGGATTCAAAATTAAACAGCTGAAACCCAGCAAGGAGCGAGGGCTTGAAAGGCACTGCCTGGTGACCAAATCCAGTTCCCTGTTATCACATAAAAACATATTTGAGAATTCTTTTAATGAATTTACAAATTTCCTCCACACTAGTTCTTTATTTTGCTGCTATTGCTTGCATGAGGCTGCCCCAGACACTCACTGCTCAAACACCTGTGTGCCTGCTCTGGGCTGGCTTGTTCTCCTGCCAGACTGGTCCTTGACTGTGCCAACATTCCTGGGTGTCCCTGAAATTTATCCCGTCCCACCTCCCTTTCCACAGTGTGCTTTAAGAGAGCACTCACAGCAATCCCTCCTTCATCCCTCACCTTCACCTTAGTTTTGCCCTGAACAGATCCAATTCCTTCCCTTTTCTTGGCTGTTTGGTTCATCCTCATAGTCCTGTTCCATGCCTGCATTGTGTTGAATTTTCCTCTCCAGCTCCTCAATAGTCAAAATTGGATGAGGTAGCTCAGAAGACCATTCAGTGGGAGAAATTATTCTTAGTCCCCCGAGTGTGTCATCCAGCTTCTCATGGCTTTAGATTCCATCCACGTTGTCCATAGACTTCAGCCTCAAAGTAATCTTGTTTTTCCAGCAGGAGATTTTCATCTTCATCAGCTTTTTCCACAGCAAACTCCACTGTAGGCTGGGCCTATCTCTTGTGCCAAGGGCAAAAATATTGCTATTTTTTCCTTGAGACTCATCACTGGAAGTTCATTAATGAGCTTCCCATAACTGAACAATTCTCCTTTTGACACAACTCACCATTATACCCTCCTTAGCTTTACCTGCACAGAGAACTGCTCTAGGTTAAACAAGTAATTTTCCACATCTAAGAAATGCAGTGCTGAAGTCTGTATAGATCAGAGTTTGCATCTAAAAAGTCAATAATAGAAGAAAAATGTTGAGTTAGTTTGGCAAGGTTTAGCTTCATAAACTTTTCAGAACTTTACAGCATTGCCATTAATCTTTAATTATAGTAAACTTCAGAAATATTTTTGATTTTTGCACCAGTTAGGAGGTCAAGTCTAAAAAGCCTGTTACTGCTGACATTGCCTTTTCCCCCTGTATATCTAGGTGCTTAATTTATTATTGTCTTGATACTTGAATTAATAAAACATGCTCAGTTTGCAGTGCTCAGCCCAGGCAATGCAGATTTTCTTGGAGGGCAAGCTGCTTTTTGGACTGCTGTATTTCATTTTGTGTAATTCTTTACAGCAACGTGGGTTTTCTCAGACCCTTCCTGTGTAAGCCTTTGTAAGAAATGGGTTTCTCCACGAGTTAATCACAGAATTATGAGTTGGGGATTCCATCCCAACACCATTAATTGTTGCTGGATGTGGCCATGGTGCTGTAGATAAAGAGCCACGCAGGCATGTGTGAAATATTTAATTGCCACTTGCCTGCTGCAGCCCCGTGCTCGCTGTTTCCTGGAGCATGGGCAGCACAATTCCCACATGCACCATGATTTTATTTGCATTTAGCAACAAATACTGCTGATGCTAATATCTGCCTCCCCGAAGAATTTTAAGAGAAAGCTTATTAAACCATTTTCGGTTCATCAGCTCCCTGTGGACAGCAGCGTTTAAATCCTGCTGTAGAATATGTAAATATCCATCTCTGTGTGCATGGCAGTATGGGGTTAACTCTGTGGATTAAAGGAGCTGTTCCAGGGCATGTAGAATTCCTTGAGAATAAAGGAAATTAAATGCCTTTTCACATTATCAGAGTTATTAGAGTGACAAGAATGCTCTCTGCTTCTCAGATATCCAGGATGAGGAAAACAGGGTCTGTGTACTGCTAACTTTTAAACAGTTCATTTCTTCTTTTAGGAGAACTTGGTCATTAATATTTGAATGTTTATTTTTGTTTGAAATCATGGACCCTGATGAGTACTTTTGGAATATGTGTCTTTAGCATGGGGCATTCCAGAGGAGCTGTGGCTGTCCCATCCCTGGAAGTGCTCAAGGCCAGCTTGGATGGGGCTTGGAGCAACCTGGGATAGTGGAAGGTGTGGAACTGGATGATCTTTAAGGTCCCTCCCAACCCAAACTATTCTTTGATTCCCTTTTCCTGTGTCCTTGGTCTCAGACTGAAGTCAAACTGAGTGTTGATATTTAAACCTTACATTCAGGCACCTGAGCTTGACCCATTTTGGCTAGAAATGAACCTGGATAAATTTTGGGGGTTGCAGATCGCACAGGTCATTCTGGTCTATGGGGAGCAGACCCAGCAGGAAGGAAGGAGAGGAAAACCCCTCTTTTTTTTTCCATAAAATATAACAAAGTTATCTCAATATTAAAACATCTGTTTAGTTCTGAAACCATCTGAAAATCTGAGTCAGGTCTTGAAGCTGCTACTCACTCGAAATACACACTGCAGTCTGTGAGTGTCAATAGGGGAAAAACAAATACAAAATCTTAGATTTCTTTTCTTCTTAGATTTCAGTATCACCACTCCCATGAAATTCTCCTTGTTTCTGTTAATTGTTGAGAAATAGATTTATAGTAGGTGAACTGACAGGAGGAAAAAGCTCAGACAAATGCTCCTTTATGCTATGGATAAAGCACCTTTCAAAGGCAATAAAAACATCAAGAATAAGGTGGGAAAAAAAATCTCCTTTTTCATTTCATCCTTCCCTCCAACCCACCACATTAATTAGCTCTCTGACTGATTGCTCAGTCAAGGACTTAAAAGATCAATGGTGACAGTAGCCAGGCAGGTAATTTGGAGGGAAAACCAGTAAAGCAATGCTCTAATGTCTTTGGGAGAATGAAGTGTGTTCTAGTGGTGTCAGCAGAACAGACAGGGAGGGAAGTTCCACACAGGAACAAACTATTGAGCTTCAGCTCTGTGACAAATCACCTGGACATGTATTCTGGGGGTTTCATTAGCTCCTAATTGGGAGCAAACAAACAAAGCATTTATTCCTTTGAATTTTAGTATTTTAAGTCCCAGTGGTGTGCTCAGCAGCGCATCAGACAAAGGAGGGAGCTGGGGCAGCTCACATCTGAGATCCACCAGCAATTCCAAAGGGACGGGGAAACCCTGAGGAGAATCTGACTTCTGAGCACTTTTTTGTCTTTGATTTATTTTGCACTGCATTTTCAGTGATGCAGATGAGAGTTACCAGCTCCAACATCTAAAAACCCAAATTTTGAGGGGGCTGCCTTCCCCGGAGGATGAATTAGAATGATTGAAGTCTCGGTGCTGGTTGAGGCTGAGGTTGCTGGAGTGTTGGCACTGCCTGGTTTGTGTGATTGACTTCATGCCTTTAGTGCTGCCCTGGCACTCACTGAACTGTGCTATGAAACAACTGAAAGATTCATCAGGGGCAGCAACCCTCTTTTATCACATATTTTAATGGTTTTTGTTGTTTGTTTGTTTTTTATTTCTTTGTTTCAATTTTCTTATAGGATAACTCTTGGAAATTTCCTGTCCTCTGGATGGATCAGGAATATTTGATAACCAGATTGTGCTTCCTACCTCTGATTGGCCAAGTCTCCAAGAGCTCTTGGTATCTCCTGACTTGATGAGCCTTTAAACACTCCTAGCACAAAACCCCTAATTTTGATTTATCTGAATGTACAAGCATGAAGATACTCTGCTAAATTTTTGATTGAGTTGCTTGTTCAGCTGCTTGCAGGTTTTTTGGGTGGGTATCAGCGTGGCCAAAAGATCACTGTGAAAAAAAAAAAAAACCTGTTAAAACCCAAATAAAACAGTTCCTCCTAGAAAATATTTAGTAATATACTGCTCTGCCAAAAAATGGATTGGTCTAAAGTTTCTAAACCCTAATTCTTTCCTTTGTGTGGAGATGGAGCTGGAATAGCTGCATTAGAGTTACATCTGGCTCTCACCTGTGTAGGTCAGAGAAGATGTGACTTGCCCCCTAATGTGTGATTTTAATTTGAATGTACACAAGCACACCAGATTAGCCACTCATTGGAGTGTCGTTATCCCAAATCCAGAAATAGATGAAAATACTCCCAGTTGCTATTGCCTGCCAACATAAAACTTATTTTAGGATTATATTGTCAAGAGCCTGCTCTTACCAGAGTTTTGGTTAACTAATGCTAAAGAGAAAAGCTCAGGAATGAGATCAGTGGTCTTTATAGAAGTAATTGTGGATGTGGGTAACATTTTATTTTCCCAATCAGATGTAATAGGTCCCTACAGAAATATCCTCCTGACTTGAATATCAATGGGCTTCTCCTAATTATGTCAAAAAGAAATACTTTGTTTGAACATTTTTTGCTGTTTGGAGAGACTGAGTGGAGTGAGGGGACACCTTATTGCCCTCTAAACCCACCTGAAGGGAGGGTGGGCTCAGGTGGGGGTCAGGCGTGTCCCAGTGACAGGACAAGAGGAAAAGTTTTGCCAGAGAAGGTTTTGAGTTGAAATTAGGGAAAAATCCTTCATGGAAAGGGCTGTAAGCATTGGAACAAACTTCCCAGGGCAGTGGTGGGGTCACTGGCCCTGGAAGTGTTCAGGAAGTGTGAGGATGTGGCACTTGAGGACATGGTTTAGTGGTGAATGGAGAGGTGGGTGGCAGTTTATTTTGATGATCTCAAAGGTCTTTTCCAACCTTAACACCTCTGTGATTCTATGACTCTACTGCCTTGAAGTCCAGTTGTTCAGACCCTTTTTATTTTCCCTCCCTTCCCACCCCTCTTGTCCTCCCCTCCCAAGGAACATGAAGGAAAACCTCAATTCCTGTTACACTGGGAGAGTGTGGCTGGTGACTTGGGCTGGAGGATGGTGACAGAACATTCCCACAGAATACAAACCCACGGAACAAACATTCCCTGTCCCTCACTGTCCCCTGTGCTGGCACTGCCCAAGCCGGGCCCACGAGCAGTGTCCCTGTCCCCAGTCCCCAAACACTGAGTTTGTCCTTCCTCTTGGTGTCTGTGGATGGCTCTGCTGCTCCCAAGTGATGGCAGAGAGGGTCAGAGGGCAGAAATGCTGAGAAAGATAGAAATGAAGCAGGAATTTCAATTCAAAGCTAATGGATGGGGTTCGGAGGCTGCTATTAGCAGAAATTATCACTGTGTTAATGTACTCCAGGCAGCATTTTTTACAGTTGAATATGGTGTTATTTTCCTAGTTATCCTTTCCCTGACAAGTGGTTATAATCAAAGCTGTCTGTGAGCACTATTATCAGAAACTTACTATTATGTGCTGGAGGAAAAAAAAAATTATCACAGGATGCTGCATTGCCAGAAAACTATTGTAGGTTTTAAAGATCTACTGCAACACCGAGTATTTATTTATGTACTACTTTTACCTCCTGTGGAAGAAAATAATTTTAACTTAATTTTCTTGTCTCCCCCAACTACTTTGGAAAATGCACCTCCCAAAACAAGTCCATAATTATGATTAACAACACGGGCTGGAGCCTCAGTTGCTGTAAATTAGCATTCCCCCATTCCTTGCAGTGGAGTAAAGCCAATTCCTTGCAACAGAGAAAGCTTCCCCGTGCCCTTGGCATGCTGCTTTACATCTTTAAGGGTATGAACAAACCTTCTTTAATGTGGCATTGTACAGAATTTGCTTTGCCCAGAACAAACTTAAAAAAAAATAATAATTAAAGAAAAGGATAAATCCAGCATCGTGGTCCTAAAAGTCTTTAAAATTATCTCATAAACAAAATGAATCCTTTCAATATATTCTGTTGATGAATTAAATCAATGAAACTGCTATTGCTCTGTCATGTGGTCTGGCTTCAGAGAACAACTTTATTTTCTTCCTAATTTTCAGGTTGGCCATATACTTAATAATATTACTGCAATTCTGGCACAGCTCTGTGAAGGAAGGAGCTCCAGAGAGCACAGAAAGGAAGTAATTAACAAAAGATGTTTATATCTATATAGTTGACTACAAAACATGAAGGAAAAAAATCCCCTACCACAGGGATTTTGAAGTTTAAGGATATGAATAGGCAATGAAAAATTCTGCACTTTTCATTTAATAAATCCTCAATAGCGATCAGATTAATTTGAGCATCTGAGTAATCATTTCTGAAAACATTCTCTTTTTCAGGCTGCTCTGCCATGCTCTCCATTCAGTCAGTGCTGATGAAAATGATGGTCCAAGGCTAAGATTAGTGAAGAAAAATCCAGAATTCCTGAGGACACACTGATGATTCACTTTACATCTGAAACAGGTACTTTCCCTGCAACTCCTTCCTCCCAGATCTCTCCTCCTCAGCTTCCCCTCTCTTTCATCTTACACCTGGGAATTGAACAAACAGAGTCCAAAAAGGGTTTTGGAGCAATCCTAAATCAGGGATACTGTGAAGACAAATGGTAAATGTCTGTTACCCCAGCTGCTAAGTTAATTACTGTAATGGGAAACATCTTGACAGAAGCATTGCATATGGTTATTAGCAATTAACCCACCACTCCAAAAATCACAATTCTGCTAATAACAGAACAGAGCTCAGCCTTCCTAATTACAATCTCTGCACGAAAATTTCTTTATGTCAGAAGGGACTGTTAAATCCTGTAACTAGCTACAATTTAAAAAGACTGGCAATGGAGATACTGAGAATTAGAAAAATGAAAATAGAACAGGATGGTGTGACACTGACTCAAAGTTTTGGGCAACACTCGTTCATGCTTGGGGATACACAACAACTGTCACAGCCTGTTTGTAGGAAATTATACATCAAAATTAAAATGCTAATGAGGGGGGAAATATGCTTTAAAGAGGAGAGGATGGGATGGAACATTGTGAGAGATACCAAATCTCTTACAGAATTCATGATCTGGACAGCTTTGTAAATAATGTGCTGAATTTGGATTGCACTGGAATCTGACAGAACAATTTTCTGATCAACAAGAGAAGAGAATAATGCAATTGCCATCCCTTGGAAAGTCCTTCAGTGCTATATGGAGGGCACAAGCTGGTTTTTTTTCCCCTAACCACTTGTACTCTAGGCAATTGCATCCCATTATAACTGCACAAAGCCACCAAGGGGAATTGGCACTTTACCTGCTCAGTTCAAAAGCTTGTTTAGCTGAGCAAGATGCAATTTAATTTGCTCCTTTTCCCAGTCAGGAAGGGAGCTCTGGTCAATGTGTCCAGTGACTGGTAGTGGCCAGGGTGTTGTTTGTGGGTGCCAAGGTCAAAGATGCAGAACTTATAGCAAATAAATTTCAGGAAAGCAGGAACGTGCCTGGTTGGTCATAGCAAGGATGTGGAATATAAAGAAGTCACTGATGCTGTTCCCAGTGCCTTTTTTTACCAAAACTCAGAGTAAGAACTGGAATAAATGAGTCAGCTTTTACCTCTGTGTCAGGTCTGAGGGTTTAACTGACTTGGGATCCCAGCAGATCAATTATCTCAGGAGGCTTTGAAACTCCTTCCACCAATGCTGCAAACTCTACCCATGGGAATGGTCCCATTAAAGTCAACAGCTCTGCAGGATATTCTCAACTGAAACACAGCAGAGGAGAAAACACTGGGTAATATTTGTAAGGGGAACACATTGCACTGGCTGGGTTGGCTTTGGAGCTCAGGGCAATGTCAAGGTCACAGCAGCTAAAGCCTCCTGCCCAGAAAACAGGGATTTTTTTACTCCAAAGCAGAGATTTTTTTACTCCAGGTTTTGGCTGCAGCTGCATTTTGCTTTGTGGCCCCCAGGCAAAGGTCTCATCTGTTAAGTGGCCTTCACTCTGCATTTCAGTACCTCCCAATTTGCATGTTGCTGGTCCATTATTCTTAACAACTGGGTATAATAATGTTGTGTATAATTTGTAATGATCACACACGGCTTTGAAGAACAAGGTTGAATAGTTCATTTTTAAGTTCCTTAAGATGGAAAAAATTAAAGTATTTTTTTAAGACTAATTTACCTCTCCTGGAAAAAAAAAACCCAACAACTGAGAGGAATGAGATCCTTTGCCATGATGTGATCCTGAAAATAAACCAGGTTGGGATGACATCACAGGACATGATGAACACTCAGCCTTGACATAATGAACGTCGATTATTTTACGAAGAAAGATTTTCTGGGGTTTAAGAAATAAAATTATTAAAAACTATGTGCACTGTGGGAGGTAATGAGATTAGCTCAACACAAGGTCCTGTGGAGCTAAAACTACTCCAGACACACGAAAGACTCAGCCATTCATTGGAAATTTCAGGGTACAATTATCCTGCTCTAAGGCCAGATAAGGGCTGTCTCTGTGTTTTCTTCCCCATGAAAAAAGAAATCAGTTGATAAAATCTCAAAGGGAGATTTTGAAGCCTGTCTATGCAGGCTTCAAAGCAATGAACAATATAAACGCAGTTTTCTTGTTATGAATGGTAAATGTTTACCTACTTCAGCAAAGGGCCTTGGAAAATAAAACCATAGAGGAAACCACTTGTAAAGTGTGTGTAAAATGAGAAGCGGGTGTATCATGTTTCAGGGCTGAAAGGGAGATGGATTAATGCTCTGTAAAACACGGGCTGACTGGTGTGGATGCTGCTGTGCCCATCCAGTGGTGTCTGTCACAAACCTGTGCAGGAGGAGACCCCAAGCCCATCCCATGGGAGAGGAAAGAAATCCCAGTTTTTAGCTCTGTCTGGCTCAGGGCCCATCTGCTGTTCACAGCCCAGTGCCTGGTTAGTCACAGCTCTCTGGAGAGAGGGAAACCGTGCTGTAATGGACCCGGAGACCTGCATTAGCTCATAAAACGCTTAAGGTGTGTTCCTCTCGTTTCTTTATTCGCTCCTATGCACAGTTCCCTTTCCAGGTCACTTGGTCTCCCTCCTCTCAGCAGTAGAGTTGTGTTTTGACGGCAGTAAAGGTCTGGACAGATCATAAAGATGGTCTAGAGGACGGCAGGCAGCTCTGGGATTTAAAAACCACTCCTCAGTTGCCAGTTTTATCTCCTTGCTGTCACTAACTCTCAGCAGCAGCGCTGTTATCCCTCCCTCAAGACGTTAAATGCATTTATTTTCACGGTTACCCCTCGGAAGTGCCCAGATACGATAGCAGCGGGCATCCTGTACAGAACAAAGAGGGAGCAGAGGAAATAAAGAGCAGCCAAGACCCGTCTGTGTCAGCGCAGCAGAGCGCGCTCGGCATCCCGGCAGCGCGGGGCGGCTGGAGCCTGCACATCCCCGCCTTCGGACACTGAAAACGCCTCCCTGCCTCTCTCCTCCGCTCATCTCCCGCTGCGAGCTGCTCCCAGCGAGGATAAGCTCCCTTTTGCGGGCGGGGATGCAGCGATACTCCCAAAGGGAGCCCCGGGACCCGGCACAGGCGGGCACAGCGAGCGGAGCGCTCCGCGGGCGGGCGGGGCGGGGCGGGGNTGGCGCGGCTCTGCCGCCGCTTTAAATGATTTGGGGGGCTGGTGCTGCCGCTGCTGAGGGTGTCGGTGCTGCTCCAGCCGGCTCTCCATCCTCCATCCCCCGGCAGAGCCATGGGAGCCGGGCCGGCGCTGCTCTCGGTGCTGCTGGGCTGCGCTCTGGCCGCCGAGCCGCGGCTGCAGCGGGGGATGTGAGTGAGTGAGTGAGTGAGTGACTGTGCGGGGGTCGGCGGGGGCAGCACGGGCGGGCGCCCA
>VWZU01012850.1:30867-163813 GCA_013397095.1 Sterrhoptilus dennistouni
CCCCGTAAAGTTTGGGTGGGGAACTCCGCGGAGTTTTCCTGGATGCGGCTTGCGGGGCTCCCGGGGAGGAGGGAGCGCTGCGCTTGGCTCGGCTTGGCTTTGCCGGGGCGAGATGAAAGCATCCGTGGGGATGCTGCTGCTGCTGCGTTCGCCTTCAATCAGCGGAGCAGCAGGACAAAGATCGGGTACCAGCTGGGAATCCATAGAGGGAACCAGCCGGGAGCGGAGCATCCTCCCGCGGCCGGGGGCGCACAAAGAACTCGGGGCCGCACGTGTGAGTGTGTGACCGGCTGCAGCGCCGGGGAACTTTCTCCCGGGGCTCTGCACCAGCAACAAATGCCTTTTGTTGTAAATGTGGTGGGATGTTTTGTGTCCGGAGGTAGTTTTCTGGTCGGGTTATAAAAGAGAGTAGCTGAGCTGGTGGCATGCACAAAATCCGCGGGTAAAGTTTTGTTGTGTGTATTGAAATCCAATGTTGCTGGAAACTGTTCCATGCCTTGTGTGCCTTTCTCGCCTTGTGTTTTAAGGAATGTTGTGCTCCCCCCGGTCCCCTCTCTCAGAGCAGCCTGACAATAGCCTTTTCAAATGTCTGTGTATGCCCTAATTTCTAAGCTCTCTTATCTTCCCTGGGTTTTATCTTCATCAACTTCATCCCACTCTTTCATAATTAATGCCTTCTATTTGCTTTCAGTTTAGTTCTGTATTCTGTCTGAAAACTGAGATTTCCAAGCCTATTGCTCCCTGGCTTTCTATGCAATACATATTTACACGGTATTTACCAGAAGTGCTTTTAAGGTGGTTTATATTACTCCATTTTGCTGAAGCACGAAGTATCCATCACAGTGCTTAGAGAAGTTAAGCTCATTCTGTGGTAAAACCTTCTCCTTTGTTAAAAGTGCTCTGTGTTTCTTTCAGGCAGCTTCGTGCTCTCTTTCTGAGCAATTACTCTATCAGGAGGAGGAATAGCATTGGCCTACATTAATCTGTTTGCATTTGACATCAGTAATAACTATGATTCTGCACTTTTGAAGCTGGAGGTGCTGTTAACTGTGAATTACCTCCAAGCAATTTTTGTTTGCTTTTACCTTTTTAAGAGATGGTGTCACTGAAGGAACAGGGGGAACATTCCCCTCTGGGAGTGATGCTGTGTGAGGATGGTGCTGCTGGGCTGGAGTCACTGGGAGCAGCAGTGCACTGTCAGCCAGCAGCAATCAGCCACCCAAAAAAATCCCAGACCAGTATCAGAGCCTTAAGTGCTTTTCCCAAGAGTCATATTCCTGAAATTACTGCCATTCTTCCTGCTTTTTCTGAGCTGGGGCAAGTATAAGTATTACTCCAAACTTCCTTGGTGTTTAGGGATTTAACCTTTGGGGTGAGCAGAAATGCAAGATGTCACTACCCTTTAGAAGTGAGTCTGCCAGCTTTCACCAAGAAACAGTGAAATATCCAGGAGGCTTCTTGCTCAGGAGGATTCTTCTCATGAATCACCTTTTTCTAACAATTCTAGTTTGTTCTTTTGCTATTGGTCATCTGCAGTCAATGAAACCAGAATAGCAAATGTATCTCTTGGAACAGACCAAGCTGAGTGTGTTCTTTGCTGTTGTTTTGATTGAGATCTTATGTGGCTGAGGCTGTACAGGATATTCTTCAGCATTGTTTTTGTTCTGTTGCTAACTTGAGCATTCGCTCCTAGCTAGAAATGAGAGGGGTCTGTGTGGATGTCGGAGCCCCCTGAGGAGATTTAATGTAGAACAGATTACAGAATGATGAGAGATTTCTGTCAACTGCTTTTCCATACAATTAGCCCTTGATGATCCTCTAATAGAACTTCAGAGAACTCTGGGATGACCAGAGAACAGATATGCCATTTCCATTGTAAAGCGCATTTGAGCCTTTAAATGAGGAATTAAGCACATCTCCTGATAAAAAGCACATTTTTAACACTTTGTAGTGAGTTCTCTAGCCCAAAACTGGGTTGTGAGAGGCAATATAGGTGTGATATGTGGTTATCTAGCACTGGACTTTGCAGAGATCAGGGAACAGTCGTGGGACTGTGCAGAAATGGGAACTCAGAGAAGAGGACTTGATTTGCTGTCAGAAGTGGTAAATCCTCTCCCAGAGAAACATTCCCCTGGGAGTTTGAGCATTCCAGATGCCTGCTCATAGTTAGGGATGTAGGACAGAGCAGAGGCAGGAGTGGTTATGAGCCATGTGCTGGGAACCTCCTTGGTACAATAAATATCACCTTTCAGGGTTAGGGCTGGGACAGGGCTCAGGAATGGATTCTTCTGTTCCCAGGAGAGAGGAGTGAGGACTTCTTTGAACAAGTCAGGAGATAAGTTTTGTTCCTGTCAGCATTAAGCCCCTTGGCTCTCTCTGTGGATTTGCAGGTCCAGGATGACATCTAAAAGGGACTGGTTTGCTTTTAGAGGATCCAGTCTTGCAATAAAACTGTTTTGCTGAGGGTTTTTTCTTTACTGCTCACATGTCGTATCTGCATATTTTCACTTTATCCATGAGCAATCTGGTCACATTCCAAGGAACACCTGGATGTCGAGCTGGATTCCTGGCCGAGTTTTTCCAGCTTCTTCAATTCTTTGGGGCACTTCTTGTGCTCCTCCTGATAAATCACATTCCCAGAAGCAAAATCCAGCATCCACATGTAATCTGCATTTGGAAACCTCAAACCTGGCCCTTCAGCTGTACCAGCTGTTGGGTGCAGTGACACAGGACTGGTTTTGCACCACTGCAAACAGATGTGGCTGTGGACGCTATTTTCAAGTGACATAAATAAAAATTCCTTTCAAGGTGTAATTAAAAAAGGCAAAGTCCATTTTTTTTTCCTTTTTTGATGGAATGCATCTCAAGAATTAACTGCTGTTGTGCAAAGCACTTCCATATGAGGAGATGCCTGTGAGTTGTGATTGTTACAGCGGAACAAATTGCATGTCAATTTGAGCATTTGGAATGCAATGCAGAAAACAAAGTGAGAAATGCTTCTATAAACCATATGGAGGTCCAACTTCAACTTGGAGCCTGGAATTTTGTTATAATACTGTCCAAATTATGTGAAAAGTAAGACTGTGTGATCATTTCTTGGTGAGAAATTGTCTCGGTGTATTGGCTGTTTAGCCAATATACTTTATTTTCACCTCCAGTGATGTCAATTTGCAGGTGTGAGGAAAGCTTGTCTTCCTAGCATTAAATAAGGGCTCAAAAGAACATTTACTTTTTTGAGCTGAGCTGAATAAAGTAGTGGAATCTCCTTCCATTTCTTTGGTTGGGTTATCTTACACTTGGGAGGTTTTATAGTTAAAAAAATTTGCAGTTTTTTCTGGTGAAAATAAGGACCTGGTTTGCTAGTGGTGCATTTAAATTTGTACCACAGTTTAATTCTGTATTAAATTTGTACATCAGGTTAGATGAAGTATTTCTCTTTAAACCTTGATTGAAGTGATGCTGGCAACTGAGAGAGTCATTGACAAATTTTCATTTAAGCTGCTGAATTTTACCTAACTTTTGTTTTCAGCTGAAACCTCAAGCCCTTATTCCCATTCCTATCTGCTCAGAATCCACAGAGTTGCGGCAAACCCTCAATGCTCCTGAACAGCAACTACTCCAGCCTTTGAGGCTTGGATAATGTGATTTTAGGAAGCACTGTTTAAATGCTTTGGCATAAAAGTTTATGGTGGTTCCATCCCCTCAATTCCCCATCCCTGCCCCCCCAATCCTTTAATTTACAGTTGAAGACAGAGATTTCTTCATCTTTGTCTATGTGAACATCACACTGAACAAGAAGTGTCTTTTTTAGCTTGTGCACTACAGGGTGTTGCCACCAGATAGAGCTCATGCTGGTCAGCATTACAGCACAGAAATCCCATTTCTCAAGACTTTGCACTCAAAGCCTTCTGTTTCACAGTTCCTAGAGGAATATTAATTTTGTATTTAGTCTTTTAGCAGATGGCAAAGTGCTCTTTTCCTCTTTTTCTTCCCCAGTATATTCACTGTCAGGAGACTTAAGGATAATGAATGAGTGTCATGGTGGTACTGTACTTTTTCTGATTTATGATGTTTTCCTGCTCCTCAGGATAAAAATGAGATCAGGACTTTCTCCTAAACTCTGAAATAGATGTAAGACAGGACAATAAAGCCTTACAGCCTGAAGTTGTTATATTTATCAAAGATGGGCTCGAACTGTAAATATTTTCAGGTTTTAGAAATTCCTGGGTTTGTATCAGAGACATCATAAAATGGTTCTAAATCTCACCAGAGGTTTAGAAATTTCCTGCTCACAATCACAGTAGCTTACACATACTGTATGGTTCTTAAATCTGCACATTTAAGGAGAGAAAGTGAAGGGAAACACCTCTTCACTTTTAATGGGATTTGATGTCTCACATTTCTCTCCAAAAATACACTTCAAGAGGGAAAAAAAACTTGTCAGGTTTCTTTAGGTGCAATTGTTATGGAATGTTGCTGTGGTTAAGTTATTTATGCAATTAGTTTAATGTGCTTGAAGTGTGTTTTTGCAGTTATTTCTTGGGAACATTGCCTGGAATTTTGCTTCCACTTTTCTTCTGTATTGTTTGTATCCAGCATTTCCCATTTTTCGTGGTTCTAGGATGATCTAGGTATGACAGGCTGTGGAATATTTGTAATAAATCTGAAGAAAGCCCCTGGTGAGGAGGGATGAGGTGATCTGTGGTGGCAGACCTGGTCCTGAGGTGACTTTTTTAGCAGAACTTTGGTAGAAGTGACGCTTTGGCTCCCAGAGGGTTAAACAGCCCCTATTGCAGACTCGTGTTATTCACCAATTAAATATCTTCTCTCTTTGAACACAGTTAATAGATTTCCTTCCTCTGAAATTCAAGCCTGTTATTGCTTACGTTCCCTCTCAAATCTATTGCTTTTAATTTATTTCTGAGGGGAAAGAAATTTCCTTTCATTACTGCGAAATCAAAGCATTTGAAAATGATGTACTGAACATGTGTAGTTTGTGCTTTGGATCCCAGGCTTGGTTTAAAGCTAATCATTAGTTGTTCTGGAGGGGAACTTGATATTTCTGCCTTTGGTGTGAGATGATGGGGGCTTTAATGTGCACTCTGAGCTCCCTTCCAGTGCCTTTGACCTGTGGATGAATATTGGTGTGTGGAAAGGGGGATGTTGTTTGACTCAGAGTGCTGACACTGGTTTTTGTGTTCTTCTTGCTGTCTTCCCTTTGTAAATCAGAGCAGAACTTGGCACAGAATCTTGTTTAGAAGAGAATGCCATGCCCAGACCATGGTTTATGTACACAAACTAATTCAATATGGAAAATTTAGCATAATATCTCAGGATGTGCCTGAGAAGAGGCTTTATAGGCTGCTCTGTACTGTTTTTTAAGGAAGAAATCCCCATAAATTATGAAACAATAGTGTATTTTGGGCCTGGTCTTCTCAGGTTGGAATATTCCTCTATAGGAAATGAGTTTTTATCCATCTCAATCCTCAGGAGACTCTTCAGTGGTTTGAATTTGTAATTCTGTTTGTAATTGTGGTGCTCTCCTTGCCTGACCAGTGCACCATCAATGGTGAAAAATACACCTGTATAAACTTCCTTCATCATTATATTGCTTATATCTTATAATTTTGACTCAAATCTGTCCATCTCTCTCTGTAGAGTAACACTAGGAACTGTGGGGTTATTTAGAGCTTCAGAATAAGTTTCTAATCCAAAAGAGACAAACTGAGATTTATTTTTCCCCCCTTCTAGTTTGCCACTGCTGAACACTAATCCACTAATGCATGCATGTTAGTTTTTCTGTGGTTAAGATCAATTAAATATTTAGCTTAACCAAGTTTTCTTAGTGTTAAAGCAGACAAACAAAAAACCCAAACCACACAAAAACTGTCATTGGTATCACTAGTCAATCAATCAAGCTAATGATTTATAGGGGTATAAAAGACTGAGAATATTTGAACACCTAAAATGTTGGCATGGAGGGATTTTTCTTTACATATCTTGCATACATTAGATGTAATCACGTTTGTTTCAGTGTGACAGGAAGCTATATATTACATGTTATTTTAAAAGTAAGCTTTAAAAAAGAAGTTTTGCTTCGAAACCGTTAAAATCTGGCAACCACCAAAAAAGCAGTTCACGATTCCTCGATGTGGTTGCTGAAATAGAACTGAGGATTTCAGTGCCTTGTAACTCATTTAATTGTCAAACAGTGTGGCACTTGCTGTAAACCAGAGTGAATGACAAAGTGGTGTGACACTTTGACTGATTTTTATGTTAATATTTTAACACCAGGTCCCTGTGTGCCTTCCTGCCAAAGGAGGCTCAGGTGTGTGCACCTGGCAGATTTACTGGGGGGGGACCTTGTGTTACATAATGGCAATGGGTGTAATTAATTGAAATTATACCTACAGGTGACTGCTGCTGCTCAGGGCTTTCCTCTCTCATTTCACATTTTTACATCCTCAATTTTGTCTGGATTTTGGACCCTCATCTGCTTTATCTTAATGAGTGCATGCCAACTATTTCTTAACCTCCTTTATGTGATATCCCATATGGTTTTCTAATTAAGAGAGAGATCTTTGGGACACTGATCCTTAAGTTTGTAAAGCTGAGTGCTTGTGCTTCTTTACAAGCCTGGCCACTGGCAGTGATGCTGGTGCTCTCCTGGATGTAGCAGCCAAAACCATAAAACTGGATATTGCTGGGGGTTGAATCTACGTGACACTAAAAAATTTTAAAAATCACTCCCTGATTTTAAAATGTGAAAAATAATTTTAAAAAAAAGGTGGCTCGGCCAATCATGGTTAAATGATCTGGATGTGCATGTTTATCTTCTGCTTTTCTTGCCAACCAAAATAGATTATTCTGTCCTGGGGGGAGGGAGGAGGGATGGTTAAGTAGAAGGTAAACGACAGGCGCCGCACTTTGATAGCGGCAAGAACTAAAAATCTTATTGTTGTTATAATAGCTGAGTGTGTAATTAATCATCTCCTATTGATCTGCTCTTCATCTAGATGCAGGGCACAAAGGCTGAAGGAACTCTCATGTTGTTTAGCTGCTCCATCTAATCAGAGAGAGGATGTGAGCAAGACACAGCAGTGCATTAGTAACTTGTGGGATGAGGGGAGCCTTGTGTGGTGGACCTTCATCTACAGAGCCAGGGAGCAGCAGTGATAATGAGACCTAATCTAAATGAGCTTGGTGCTTACAATCCGTGTCCCAGAGGGGCTATAAACATCACAAATATTGATACAGGATCAGGAGAGAGCAGGGATTGATTAGTGGTCAAGGGAGCAGGATGTCCTAATTGTCTCTGGTAGTGCTGATTAATTTTATCAGGGAAATGAGCCTTAAAATAGATTAAGGGTAGAAAGGGGAGCTTGGCAGTTTAAAATATAAAAGCCTTTTCTGTCATTCTGGCCTTTGTGAATTATTAAGCAATACATATCTAGAGACAAAATTTATGTGTACAAGCAAATATTTGTAACTTGTTCTTTGGACCTTTTGTTCCTGTGGCCCATTTCCTGATTTGACTTTTCTGAGTTCAATTTTTTTTTCTCCTTTCCAGTTGAAGGCAAACAGATTAAAAAACTTTTACTCTACATCTCTTTTGCATACACCATCATATTGCTGGCTGTTTCTCCTCTACAGTTCCACATGCTTCTGCAGGGTGTCACCTTGTCTTTCTAGACATCTTTTTTATAAGACAACGGTGATATTTTTCAGGAATGCTGGAGGTGTGAGGGGATTCAGGCAGTTAACCTGAAAAGTTTCTAACCAAAAGCTTTGTAGCAGTCTACAACTATTTTCAGATCAACATCAGTGTATCTCTAGTGCAAAAAACAGTCATCATCACAGTAGTGGAGAATTTAGCCCTGCCTGTAATCTTGGTTCCCTTAAGAAAACTCTTATTTGATCTTTTCAAACTAAAACTGAACAAGCAGGCTGTGGTTTTCTAAACTTTTTGTAACAGCACAAGGGGAAGGAGCAGCAACCAATTAGTGTTTTGAAAATACAGCATTCCAGCAAGTCGCTCCTGATGACAGGTTTCATCTATTGACTGATTTATGGGAAGATCAATAGTGTTCAGGCTGCAGATCCATCAGCTGAGGCAATGCAGGCTGCAACATCTCATTTTTAGGGAGATGTTAACAGATCTCTGACTTAGTGTAGAAGGTGGTGTCATTCACAGAGTCTCTGTGGAAAGACCTGAAATAAGACAGCCAAATTCGTATTCGTTAATGTTTTGATTTAAAGTTTGTGCTTTTGAAAGAAATCTTTAGGGGTGTCTCGGTGTGTGTTTGCTCTCTTGCTGCTGTTAAATCTACCTACCTTTAGCTTCTTGTGTTGAACTGGGGAAAAGCAGATGGGTAGAATAAGAGATTTACTTTGGCTTTCCAGCTGTTGGACAGAAAAAGAAAATGTCCCAAATCACAGAGATATGATGGACCTTTACAAATGAAAGTGTCCAAGGCCAGGTTGGACAGGGCTTGGAGCAACCTGGGACAGTGGAAGATGTTCCTGCCCATGGCAGGGGGCTGGAACTGAGTGACCTTTAAGGTCCTTTCCAACTCAAACCATTCTGTGACTTTTGCAGTGGATCTGTTCCTTTTCTTTTTAAAATTCCAAACACAGGGATGAATTACATCCTGCCCCGAGATGCTTTTAATTTTCTCTGAACTTTTCCCATTGTGCAGTGGTTCACAGTCACCACAGCCATGTGATTAGCCCAGGCTGCTCCTGCTCCGTGTTGGTCTAATTATCTGTTCATTAGAATCTCAAGTCCTGAGCTGGAAGTGTGTAGGGTGTCTTTGTTTAAAGGGCAGTCTCCTAATGCAAATATTAAGAGAGCTTTCTGCCTCGCCTGAGTCAGACTGACAAGCTAATAATAGCCTTGGTGTTAGCCTTGGCTAGCACAGAGCACCAGTGCAAAGCGGTTTTAAGGGACCTGTGTATCAATCAAATCGTGGCCCATAATATGCCTTTGAGCCTTTTGCTTGTTTTAACACTTAAACTCCCGTTCAGAGACACCTTCTGAATGCAAAGGGCAGGGCAGTAAAGTAGGAGCTGTTCTCTGACACAATTCTACATCCACTTGAGGCTTCAGCTTCATCCTGGATGGCCTCTAATTAGCAGAGTCCCACAGTGCTAAATTAAATTGTACCTTCATTGGCCATAGCCTTGTCCCAGAAGCTGTTTTGGGGTTTAGAGGTAAGGTGTCAAGTGAGTCAGATGGCTGAAAACCTGCCTTGTTGACTCTGTGTGTGTGGGGAGCTGTGAAAGTGCTGAATTGTTGGAGAGGGCATGTTTGGTTCCCAGCTTTGCTAGCGCAGGATTACATGTTATGCAATTGCTGCACTTTAATTATAGTGTTTCAGCAGTTTTGATACCTGCCTTTACATTATCCCATGGGCATCAAGGGGGAATGGCTTACTTTGAATAAATCTTCATAAACATATGACTCTGCTGCTGGCTTGTTTTGTTCTGTGAGCGTCATCTGTTCCCATTAACTGTATCCTAGAAGTCAATACTACTATTCCTGGAAACATGGCAATATCACATGAGGAGGAACTTGTGGGATGGGCTCAGTGTGTCGTTACAACAATTGTTAGCTCCTCTCTTTATTTATGGAAGAGCGATGCATATGAATGTACCTTTATCTGGAAAGTTTTAGGCAATTCTAATAAAAGGAGATGTGCATGAATTATCAGAACACGATGTTCTATTCACTGGAGGGAGAGTCATTTTTAAAAAGCCTGCTGAGTGAGGCATGGTTGCTAAGTAAGGCAAGGGTTTTATTAGACCAACTGACGTAATGGAAAGAAAAAAAAAAAATCCCAGACAAGATTTTGGGCGCACAAAGATCTTCTTTGGATGGGAAACAAATGGCAGACTTTGTGCTAAGAATGGCTTGGGAACAATGGCTCTGAACTTCAGCTAAATATGTTGAATGGGGAGGTAGTTCTGGAGGGAAGGGGTAGCTGGGACACATGGGGAGGATTGCTAAGTGATGGAGATGGCACTGGGAATGTGGGAGAAGGCTGCTTTCTTGAGAAATTTCAGGTAATCTGAAACTGGGCTGTGACCATCTCCTGTTCTGCTTTGAGGTGTTGGAACCGAGGGCAGACTGGGGGAATGAGAAATACGGAGCAACATTGAGCATGGACTGTGTGTTAGAGGAGGAAGAGCATGGAGGGATGTCCACTGCCAGTGTGGTTTAGGAAGATGGAGATGATTGCTCTAAAGCCTGGGAGAAAGAGAATTTCTAGTTCAAGAAAGTAACTTCTGTCAGGGTCAAGTGTTCCAGTACAAATGGATTCTTTACCTTTTTTTTTTCCATGGTGATAGAGGGCAACTGAGCTTACAGTTGTGGGCTTTCTTCTCCCAACTTCCTTTTTACATGGCCTGTCTGAATTCCTGAACGTTGTTTGACAGACTGTGTTTAAATCTGCTCTGTTCCTCCTCCTGAAGTGTCCTTGTTGGGCAAAGGTCCTCTTTACCCTGAGATCATGTCCCAGGTGTCCCCTTAGGAGTTGTGGTGCCTTTGGGAGCTCTGGCTGGATGTCCCATTGTCCACGGGGTAGTGACATTATTCTGCACAGCACTGGGACTATTGTGGGTTTGATCCAGGCAGGGCTTCTTCCAAGTGCTCAGCTCAGCAGCAAAATTGATCATGATTATGGTATTTTCTCGTTCTGCACAGGCTTAATTTAATGATATTTGTAAACTACTTGAAGACCTGTGGATGAAAGATGTTCTCTCGTTAGCAGGGCTGCCTTCTGTGGTGTTCAGGCTTAATAGGGAGGCTCAGAGGTGAAAAGCACCATAAATCCTGAATGAGGTATTAGCAATACCCAGTGTAAGTGATGATGACCAACTGCCAGGCAGCTCTTGGGCTACAACTGCTCTTTTATTAGTGCCACCCCCAGGTTTTCTAGCACAGGGTCATATTCCTACTACCTGTGACGAGTGACAGAGGAAACAAGTGTGACAGGGTGTTGTTACTTGATCACCCTCTAGCTTGGAGAATTTCAGACTGAAATTTGGGGAAGGACTTGTCTGCTGAATGCTGTTGTTGCCAGGGTGGGGTATAGAAGGTCCCTGTTCCCCCTCTGTGTTTGAGTTCTTGAGGCTTGTGCTTGCAAAGCCTCACCAGGGTGTCTTGGGGAATTGGTGATTAAATTATTGAACTAACTATCTATAAACTAATGGATTTAATAATAATAATAATAATAATAATAATAATAATATCAGTGTAATAATTTAATTCGTGTCACAACAGGTTCCTGCCTTCAAAGATGCCAAAACCCCTCATGCATTGTGGTTTTAGTCAGACCCTGAATGTTTGATGCTGTTGTTTTCTGTCACAGGGAATTTCCTGATTTATGCCAGGGCAAAGAAATCGGGATAAGGCAGACAAAATCTCTGCAAAACCATCAGACTGTCACTTTTTTTGACCCTCCATGCCTCCTGCAATCCTGCTATTTTTGTCACTCTGGCTAGGTAGCAGGATGAAGATTACATGTCATCCTCCAAAGCAGCGCTTTTATTTTGGTCCTGTTATTTTAGGAATAATCAGCAGAGAACAAGGATAACTTCCTCTTACGAATTTTGTGTTTCCCTGAGGGGACTGATAGCGAGGGGGGCTCTTACAGAATATACAATTTCCCTTGCAATAGTTTAGATAAATCTTATCTGCCCTTGAATCTGTGGTAAATCTTGTGTGGAGCCTGAATTTCAGTACATTGTTCACACGCTGCCTTCCAAGGCTTGGAGCTGCAGTGTGTTCAAACACCACTAAAAACTCTGTCTCAAACTGTTACACCCAGCATAACTTTATGTATATTTCTCTGGATGTCTAAATTTGGTGTTAGAAATAAAAAAATTGATCTTTTTCTTTTCCACCCAGGCCGAATGTGTGCCCAGTGTTGGAGCTGGCCCTGGTGGGACACCAGGAGCCCTGTATTCAGTCCTTCAGTCGGATGGTCAGGATGTGGAAACAAGGCTGCACTAAGAGGAGGTGGTGTGTGAGCTATGAGAGAAGGTAAGACATTATCTCTCGTTATAAATGGGTTTTGTTGCTAATCTTTGTGCAAGTTCTTTTTTTTGTTCTTTTTTCTTTTTTTTTTTTTTTTTTTTTTTGTGAGAGAAGTTGTGAACGGTTTCATTTGAAATGTGTGGTCATGGGCACAGTGTCCTCCTGAGATTTGACTTGAAATCTGTTATTACTGAGTAGGAAATGTGACTTTTTTAATGTGTTTTGCGTTGCTCATGAGTTTCGTGGCTGGCTTTAGATTCAGAATTTTACACTATCAGAAAATGCTCCTGTCTTGTTCTTGTTCAGGTGAAGCCCAGCTGTCAAGTCATTGACTTTGAAAAATTGAACTTCTTTCTATTTCTGTCACATGCTTAGAACTGATGGGAGATCTGATTCCCCCAACAGCTAAACCCAAAATTGATTGGGGAAAAAAAAATTAAAAAAAAAATATTACTCACCTTTGACTAGCCTGAATACAAATTCTCCAGAATAATATGTGGCCATAGCATATCAGAGCTATTGGATGTTATCAGGGTGCAGTTTGCTGTATTTGCTTCGCTTTTAATGAGAATTTCTTATGGAGGCTAAAAGAAAGTCTCGTAAATATGAGATATGAGTGCAGTGTGCTGCTGGTGAGGTGGCAGTGAGTGGAACAGGAGTTGTGGCTGCTCTTTTAGCCTTCCTTTCCCCACAGGTCTGGCTACTACACGGTTTACAAGCAGGTGTACAGGATGGAGCAGCAGACTGTCTACAAGTGCTGCCCTGGCTGGGCACAGAGGGACAATGAACCCGGCTGCCTGCACTGTGAGTTGGGACAAAACTGGGACAAAACAAGGGGTGACACTCTCAGGCTTTGCCTTCCTGCTGCATCCCCACTTCAAACTTACAAGGGTTTTGCGTCTTGTGCTTTTATCACTGGGATTTCCCCAGTGATAGGGGAATAAAAGTCCTCTAGAAACACAAAAGTAGTCATGTAAAAGTAGCAAATAGCTCTAATTTTAACCCACACAGTGAAACAGTTGAGATTAACAGTCTCTAATTGGAGTTGTTGCAGCATTTTCGTGCCAGACTGGCTTTGACAGGCCAACCAAATTTACTGCTGTTACCCAAATTATGTGGAGAAATCTGCTGTGAGGCACTTGTTTCTTGGGTGCAGCACTTGCTGTGGAGCCTGACTGGTTTTGGCATTTTCACTTCTGCTGTTGCCACTGAAGCAGTTTTATTTCTATCCTGTGGTTCTCCATCTGATGAGAGCCCATTTCTATCACTAACTTCTAATCATGACTGGATGTTTTCCTAAAAGATGGAATTTAATTGAAATGATAAGGCAGCACTTCAGCCACTGTTAACAAGACATCAGTAGAAGATGGCAACCTACTCAGTGTTTGGTTTTGTTACTGTTTAGCCAGTAATTGTGTTTTCTATATGAAAGTTAGCATCTGCTCTTAGACATTTTTTAATCTTCATACCAACTTCAGGGCTGCATTCAGAGAGCTTGCTTTTATGGTTGTCTCTTTGTAGTTAAAAAGCTAAAACAAGCCTGAGAGGTATTCCTGTTAGTTTCAGCCTGAATCTACATATTTAGTGTGCACCTGTTTAGTTGTAAGAAGTCAAAAAATATGTTTACAATCTGTGTTTTAATCTCTGGTGTAAGGAGTTTAAAGAATGTGAGCACCAGTGGCAAAATGAAATTTTCTTCCTGAAAGAGCAGTGCAGACTCGCTTTGAATTCTTTAAGGCACCAAAGTGGTTGAATTACTCTTTTATACTTGATACTCTTTGCAAGTTTGGCTCAAGCATGTGGGATTTAAGCTATTGTAAATAAAACTGTTCTGTGTTAGAGGAAGGGAAGAATTGTAATTCCCCTCCATATATATAATATCTCCCAGTGCATCAGTAGTTTTCAACCATTCCTGCATTATTGTTTGGCAGTTTTTCTTATTTTATTTTGGATTCAGGCAATGCTTTGAGTCCTGTCTTCTGCCTCTGAAGCACCTTCGATTTAAACTGCAATATCTAAGTCTTATTTTATTAAATCTCTTCATATCAACAAGGTAGTTACACCTATGACACCAAGTCCTGCTGCAGTCCAACCTTTGCACTTAAATAAAAATCTGGGTTTCTTCTTATTTGGAAGGTCCTGTTGCAACCTTGTCAGAAAGGCAATTGTGGCACAAAATCAGCTAAAATACCTTGTCCCATTCTGTTTGTGTTCTCTAGTGCTCTGCACTGCTGGCACTTGCTTCAATGGAGGGAAATGCTCTGAGGAAGGATCCCAGGTGTGCCAGTGCCCTGCAGGATTCCAGGGGCCTCGCTGCCAGTATGGTGAGTCCAGTGGGAATTCTCTCAAGTGCACCTGGTGTTTGGATAAAAGGCATCTTCAACAGCAATTGTTAAAGCAAGAATATTTTATTAGTGTCAACTTTAAATTAAAGATGCCTTGACTGTGCTTTTAAGTGGTTTTTTGATTATTCTCTGATATTCCAGAATTTTAACAAAGCAAGATGGAAACCTAATTTGATCGATATCAGATGAGTGAGCATCTGTGGTGGACAATGTCATTGAATATCAGCAGTGGTGTCCAGTGGAATATCTATCTATTGCTTCTCAAATTCAATGTTCATGTAGTGTCCTTAAATTTCTCAGCCTTGCTTTTACCTTTTTACCTTTGTGAGAGGAAATTCTGAGTCAAAGCAGGTGGGCAGTAGGTGAAGAATGCAGCAAGTGAACCACTGTATTTGTTCATGGGGTTTTTTTTTATTGCATCTCAAAGTAAGAAGGTTTTATAGCTCACTACCAAATATTTCATAGTGTTCCTGGAATAATATATGCACCAATCTTCCATTTCACTGTGTTCTAGCATACTATAGACTGAATTTTGTGTGGCTTAGACTCTATCACCTATTCTCAATGAGAATCTTTTTTGTCTCACACGCTGGCTCACAATTTGATAAACCCACAATGGGTTGTCTTGTAATTTAACACACTGTGTAAAGCTCTCCAAAATTACAGAACTGCATCCATTTGGCTTCTTAAGGGAGGGAAGAAAGTCATTCCTTCAGAGTAGGCTGTGATTGGGACAAAGGATTTCTTTTGTATTAGGCAAATGATAATTTCCTTTTCAACTGAAGCATATTGTGCTTTGTTCAAAGGAAGGCAGATTTTTTAAGTGTTTCAGTTTTTTTTCCCTTTTAAATTCTAATATGTTCGTGTCCTCACCTGGCTCGTCAGTCAGGCAGAATGAGTCAGGACTTATAACAATAAATAAAATGCAGAGCTGTTTACAATGGAACTGGTGCTGCCTGCAGACTACATTAGTTCAGTTGAGCTGTGATTGGGTATTTCTTTGCTGCCCACAGAAACAAGTTTATGTGGGTGAGTTGAGATGAACCAGAGTGACACCAAGGCAGGCTGGTTGTGATTAACTTACAGAGGAGCTGCTGCTCCAAGTTAAGCAGGATCACAATCTCCAAGAAGGCCTTATAATAAGCTTTTACCAAATGGAATGCATCCCAGCAAATTATAAATTGTCCTTGCCATGATAAATTGTCTTTTGAGGCTCCTTTTTGCTTGGAAGTACCTGTGGGACTGAGGCATTCCCAACAGGCAGATGGTGTGGGTGCAGCGTGTGGACAGCACAGGTCAGATTTTCAAGCTGAAATGAGATTGTGCAGTCTCTATTTCACAGCTTGGTGACTGCAGCCCCTGCAAAAACAATGAGAGGTATCCTGCAGTCCTTGCTCTTTGCACTTGGGTGGAACTTTTATCTTTGGTCGTTTGTCTGCTTTCTATTGATTGCTGAGGTTTGAATGGAATTCCAGTAGTCATCATTTTCAGGTTTATACAGCAGCTGCTATCGCAGCCTGGCAGGAGGAAGTTTATAAATTGAATTCTGAAGGGAAAAACCTTCTTTCAGGAGGAATGTTATGGACCATTCACCTGCCTAACAAAAGCAAGGTAATTTAGAGTGTAAGGCCTCTTAACTGTTGTGGGTGCCTCCAGTCAGATTCTTCTGAGGTTTGTACCATATTTGTGCAAGCAAAAGGAAGAAATGTACTGTGGGACTAACAGCCTCTAGCTTTCCTGGCTGATGTTGGAATATTGCTCTCTCAAAGTAGTTTGGATTTAATGTGGCTGCATTAATCAATACATTCTGGGTTGAAATTATCATTAAGCTTAGTCTGTCCCCTCCTCCCTACTTGTCTGTGCAACCTTACTGTAAATTTGACTGTTTTCCTCCTAACACTTAACCCAAAAGAAAAAGAAGATCTCTTCTACCAGCATCTTTTCCTTTAAGTATTCAGTGGAAGGGATGGACGCCAGGGAAGCCAGTTTGGTTTTGGAGCACCTGCTATAAAATATCAGTGTCAAAGCTGGTGCTGAGACTTGAGTCTGTCTGAGGGTGCAGGGGCCGTGTCCTTGTGCCTGGGGACTCTGTCCCTCAGCTTCCAGGAGTGCTCAACATGGGATTTAGATGATGGTTGCTGCTACTATTCCCAGTGAGCATCTCTTTTGGAAAGACTGCTTGGGGAGGCACTCAGGCAAGGCAGCCAAGTCCACACACCACAGGTAGCTCAGCAAAGAGAAGCAAGAAGGGCCTTTTGTATGATGAATTCCAGCCAAGGTTTGTTCCAGCACGCTGAAGGGAATCAGGGAGAAAAAACCAGAATTAAGGGTGTGCACAGGGTTTGAGTATGTGCAGTGGTTTAAGTATGTGTAGTGGTTTCACGTTTGCTGAATTTCTGTTTTGCCCAATTTAGTGTAATGGTTTGAGTGTCTCCTCTCTTTTCCTTCTGGGAGATAGGATTTGGGAGAAAAAGGCAGAACAGGCCCAGCTTAAGGTAAACGGATTTATTAATACACACTAAAAAGAAGAAAATAAGAAAAGAAAAAAAAAAAAAAACAAATGAAATTTCTAAACCAACCCATTTTCCTACCAAAAACTTCACTTTTTCACATGACATAGAGCGAAAACTATGATTTTCAGTAAATTGCAACCATTTAAACATAATCTTGCATCACTTTGGGAGTGGAGTCTCTAGAGTCCCATGGAGACATTTGCTAAACTGCCACAGTATGGGGTGAGGAACCAGTGGTCTGAGGGCACAGGGATGGTACAAGGGCAGGACAAAGGGCAGTGCCCTACAGGGGACACGGGGCCACTGGGGAAACAGGGAAAGGAGAAACCATGAGAATTAGAGACATACAAGGAAAGAAAACTGGGGCAGGTCACACAGTGTTGCTAAGCACCATGGGGGGAGTCTTCTTTCAGCCTAGATGGGGTTTCTCTATGGTACATCCTTCCAGGGCAAAGCTCTGGGGATTCCTCTGAGGGGTTTTGAGGTTTCCACACCCAGGTGCCCCTCTCGGGGGCTCTCAGGGGAAGGGAGGCTCTGACTGGGTGTGAGACCACGAGCTGCTGGCAGAAATGCTGCCCCTTGGGTGCTCCTCCTTGTAATCTTGGCTTCTGTCACTTCTGGTATTGTGGCCTCCTGTCAGTCTCCACAGGCATTTCATAGCTGCACTCGAGCTCATTTGAGCAAAATTGCTTCATGTGTCCCACTTTATATCTGCCCCCTCCAACCTTTTTGCTTTTCTTCTCTGTTTCTGTCATCAGTGTTGGCAGCTGATTCTCAAGTTTCACAGCTCTCAGGATCTCCTTGGCTGGGTGCTGTGAACTACAGACAATAGACAAGAAATTAGTACAAAAATATTACTAAATTCAATTACTCTAAGAAGTAAATGGGAGCGTGCATCTCGAGAATCTTCTAATTGTTCCTCTTTTTGTGGAGTTCATATTTGCCATTGGGTTAGGGAGTAGGTCAGTGTCCTGGAAATGAACTTTTGTCCTGAAGAAAGTTTGTGGTGGATCCTCCAGGACGACTGATGGCAGCCCAGTGCCTCACAGGGATCTCAGCAGAGATGATTATTCACAATTGGCATGAAAGCAGCTAATGACTTTTTAAAGCAATCATGGGGTGTTCTTGCAGCCTGGGACACGACACATTCCTGATTAGATGCTGAAAGGGTCAGGGCTCCTGTAACAAACTTAACGTGTAATTGTGTTTAGAAATGTGTTACAGCATCCCTTGTACACGTCACTCCATAGTTTTATTATTTTACCCACACAAGCAGCAATGAAAACTTAGGAGAAAGATTTATGAGTGAAATGGTCGAGTTCTTCATACAGCCATTGCAGGGACTGCGTAACAGATTGAGCTGTCTCTTGCATTGTCTGCTGCAATTTGTCTTGTAATAATAGACTTATATCAATTACCATGTAAACTTGCAAGCTGGATTTCTTGCCTTTTTTTTAAAACTTGTTTGGAAGTTGTGATCCCCATTTGTCCCAGTGAAAGGGAGGGAAAACCTGTAACAAAAAAAGACAGAAGGCAAAACCCAGCCCCAAGAATAAATTCTGCTGCAATGCTGGTGTCATTGGTATTCGCTAGTTGTCCTGGTAATCTTGTTCAAGGCCTGGTAGCCACCTGAGCTGGACATGGAAGTAAATTAATTTCATTTAGCTTGTTTAATTCAGCCCTGGGACTTTTACTTGGACATGCAGCCAGTGAAAACATTCCAAATTCTACAAACAAGGGTGTATTTATTTACTCCTCCTGTACATAGAATTGCTCAATGGAAAATGCGGGGTAAGTTTTGACTCTTAAGTGTTTTGTCATCAAATTTTGAGTTGTTGCTGTTGTTATCAAGTGCCTCTTGATGGGTTTTAAAACATAAAGTAAGAAACCAGAGTGAGACCTGAACAGGCTTTATAATTCCTTGACTGATACAAAATCTGAGCACGGTTAATGTTTTGCAAGAGGCTCCCATAATTAAGAAAGAAGAAATACAATTGAGTCTATCTGAGACAATGGGTGTAACTGGGAGATGTTTAAAGACAGGTGAGGAATGACCAGGGAAGACTTGTCAGGAAAGTCATCTCATGGTGTTTGTCCTCTTTAGAAGATGCTTGTCCTCTTTACAGAAGACTGAATACAATACTCCAGTGTTTAACAGATAAAGTGTCAATAGATTCAATTTTTACATGACTGTTTGCTGTCACACAAGTGGCATTTTAAGTTCTTTTGCAGTGGCTGATGTAGATTATTAAAGCCTGCAGTAGTTCTAGAGGGGCAGTGTGCTCTGCTGAGTGCAGGGCTCACCTGGCAAGAGCTTTCCTTCCCACCTGCCACTGACCTTGGATATTTAGTGCAGTAACTTTTAGCAGATCACCCCAGTCTGCCTGGGCTTTGTTGTACATGAAATGTTGATAATGGTGGCTCATTCCTCCATCAGGCAGGCGCTTTGAGACCCAAGTAATTAAGTGTAAGATAATAGCATTGGAACGTGTATGTAAAGGCAAAATGCACACTGCATGGGTAGCTAAATGAAATGCTTATGAGGGAGATATTCATCAGTTCATTGGCTTGCTGTCAATCTCTGCCTTCACTCTGGTCACACACTATTAAGATATTGAACTATATAAAGATTCTGGTAAACAAAAATGTCAGCACCTCCTAGACCAGGTAGATCAGAGTTTACACTATAAAACTGCTTAAAACAAATAAAGCAAAGGTGTTCTGGTTTGTTTTTTTTTTTTAAACCATTGATTAAAATGGCAGGAATTCTGATCCATCTTGCAAATAAAAATACTCTTTTCTTTCACTGTGAAAAAGAATTTTCTTCCATTTTCCTCTAGGAAATATTTCTTCCTGCAAGGAGTTGTTTGATACAACTTCTGATTAATGTCCTGTCTACCATCCTGGTCTCTTGTAGGGATGAAGTTTTTCTTCTCTGAAACTGAAGACCTACACAAACCTTACAGGGCAGTGTAAATCCATGAGCCGGTACTGCAAATTTTCCTTCTTTAAAATAGCAAATGGCAAGCTGAAAGCTCCCATGGATCTGCTGCCCAAAGAGATGTTTTCAGTTTTCATAAATCTTTGTTTCCCACTGAAACTATAAAATGTTAAAATACTTGTGGGGGTAAATTAGTTCTGATAGCTGGGCCCTCATTGTACCAGGGGTTTTGGCATTTTGTTTTCATATTTTGGCTATGAGTCCTCTGGAGTTTGACCCAAGACAACCTTTTTAACTTGAAAATTTGCCATTAGCCCATAAGGAGAGTGGAAGGGGATGGCACAAAAGATAATTTATGCTCAGATTGCTGTAGTTTAATACATATAATATCTTAAAGATACCAGGTTTGGGGGGGGGTTTTCTGTTTTAGAACAGTCATTCTCCTGCTCCAGATGACTCAGTCTCATTAGTAAAATGCCAGCCTGTCATGGCAAGGGAAGCAGAGATGACTGATGAGGCTGCTCAGGGTAGGAAAGCACCTGTCCTCTGGCAGAAAGAAACCCTGTGATCACTCTCTGTCCTAATGGGACCCTCAGTTCTGCTCCTCCTCTGCTCCTTTTTGCCTCGCAGGAGGAATGACCCATCAATCCTGTGCCTGGTTTTTTTGGCTACCACGCTCTTCCTGTGATGGAGAAGCTCTGGCAGGCAGCGCACAGGAAGGTGGAGATGATCCTGGGCCTTCCTGCAGCACTGAGGGAGCCCCAGTAAGCTCTTTTGACAGCTTGAGAGCATCATGTGGGCTGGCAATGTGCTGCAATCACTTGTTCCTGCATTAGGGACCGTGGTAATGAGCCCTTTCTTAGCACTTGTCAAGCTAGTAACAGTGCTGTGTGTACTTAGAGGCTCCAAAACCCTTCCAAGGAGTAAAATCTGAAAACATGAGCGTGTTTTGAACAGCAAGCAGAGCTAACAAGGTGTGTTGACGTGTTTTCATCTCATCAGAAGTTAAGAGTGGCATTTCCTTTCTGTCTGTCCTGTGTGGAGCACACAGGAAACACCAGCAGTTGGGAGGCAACTTGCAGATGATGCTGCTTTAAATGTCTTCACTCTGTGCCTGGCAGGTTGGTTGTGGCCAGCAAGCAATGCTTGATCTTCGTTAAAGATGTGGCCACTGCTCTGAATTCAGCCAGTTCTAAAGCAAATTGGCTTAATTCAGTGAAAGAAGAGGCAGTGTTGGTTTTAAATCTTAATATTAAATTGGTCATTTTGCCAATGCAGAATCCCTTGATTTTGATGAAGTGATCTGAGGGTCAAGTAAATATTTCTCTCTTTGCTCTAATTCTTTCCTACACTGAAGATTTCAGACATTTAAAACTGTTTCAGGTGATTTTTATTCAGCGTTAACAGTGTTCCACTGCCCAACATGCATCTGAAAAATACCCCTTATGTAACTTCAGGTGGTTTTGGATTTAAAGCCCAACTTCAGTTGTCTGGACAACTCTTGCTAAAACCAGTCTAAAATAAGGATGACCTTTTCAAATTTCCCCTCTCATTAGCTCATTTCCCATGGAAACATTTGCTGTTTTCACTGTATTAGTCCCTTTAGTCTGCCTCTCCTGACATTCCCTGGTGCTGTGTGGAGCTCGCTGCCATCAGGTGAGTTCAGAGCAAATGCAGCTTTGTGTCTCTGTGTAATCCTCAGGGTGTCATCAGCCTCTGTCAGCTCGGGCTTGGCAGGGCTGGGCTGGTGTCCTGCTGTCACTGCTGCTTTCACTTGGCTGCTCCTGCTGCACTTCTCCTCCTGCTGACCTTGGAGCTGCTGCCATGGACTCTTTGTGCCTCAGGTGGGGCAGCAAAGCCTCGCAACCTCTACAAAGCCAGTTTGGGCCCTTGCAGAAGCACAGGGAGAAGGGGCAAAGCCTGATGTCTTTCAGGTTATAAGTAGTTTATCAAATTTAGTGGAAATTTAGATGTAGTAAAGTCTTTTCAATTGCAGCCTTTTAGCTGATTCTGGCCCTGCTGGAGAGTTACTCCTCCAGCACTCCAGTGACCTAATTGCCTTGAAAATCTGAGAAATCAAGCAGTACCTTTTTGGGTTTTTTTTAGCCTCTAAGCCTTAATGAAACCTACAAGTTACACATTAGATTTTAAAATCATTTAAAGAGGAAACAAAAAAAGATTTTGAGTATTAAGAAAACAAATCTGTTTCTGATCTACAGTGTCCCCATGTGTGTAGGTCTATGAAAACAGGGTTTTGCCTCGTGGTGACACACCTTTCTGTAATGTCTCCTGTACTCTGGTGACAACTGACAGAGATCCTGACACTTAAAACATAATGGGATTTGTGTATTTAAATTATAGATGTATATAGCTACAAATGAATAGAAAGGTAACGCTGGACCTCAATATAAAGTGTCACAAGTCTGGAGCTGATTAGGAACCCACCAGAAAGATGAGTTGGATGTTCTTTTGGGCAGAGGTTTGCAGAAGATTTGTAGTGCACAGATCACTGCAGGAGGCCCAAGCTATCTGTAATCTCTCAAGGAAAAAAGTTACAGTTGAGATAAAAATGACATTATTGGCTCTGGTGATAGATCACGGTTGATTCAGAGATTAATTCCAGTTGTGAGCAAGGCCCTGGGCAGGATTCAAAAAACCCTGAAAGCAGCATGGCTTCCTCCAAACTTTCCATCCTTTCTTCTTTGCTTCCCTCCTCACACCCACCTGCTCTTTGCCAGTGCTGTCCACAGAAACACCTTTTCATCCCCAGCGAGACACGAACCTCTCCAGATGAAAAGCCCTTTAAAGCAGCCACTAAAAAGCCGCGAGGAATAAAAGCTTTTTTGCCGTCCTGAAACGGGAACGGTGGAAACGCTGATTGAAAAATCATGACTGGCTCTCTCCCAGGTATGACAGGATATAATCACCAGCCCATCTTGCTGAAAGGCTCTGCACTGCCTGGGCTCCACAGCCATCAGGAGGGGAGAGACAGGTAGACAGACAGCAGAGCTGGAGCTGCAAACAAATATGTCAGAAGTAAATGAACCTCAGAATAACCACTCGAGAGAGAATTCACCCCTGTTGTCTCTGCCACAAAAGGCTGTTTTACTCTGTGCTTGCTGCAAAAGGTAAAAAATCATGGGGGAAGAGCTGCTGACTGGCTGTGCTGGCATTTGTTTGCTGTTGGGTGAAGGAAATGTGGCTGCAAGTCACAGCAAAGCTGAGTGTTGTGCTGAGGTGCTGGGCAGGTACATCCATCGCCCCCACACACACACAACAACAGAAGGTGAATGAGCAGACTTGGAGTCTCTAGAAACATCTGGAGTCTGTTTCATGACACCTGCATGGCCTCTGTGTGGCTGTGGGTAGGTTTATTTGGGTTTCCAGCTTGCTTCAGGGATTTGAGCTGGATCACAATGGATTTGATCAGGTAATGCTGATGAATTTAATTAGCCCAAGGTACCCATGGCTAAGCTCTGCCAACACCCAGATCATGCAGTGCTCTGGATGCAACCCCTGTACTGAAGCATCAGACAGCATGGAATTTTAACTGATCTGGCAGAATATCCAGCAGGTTATTATGTCTTCAAGAATATTTTTGTTGTATTTTGATAGCTTTTCAGAGTGAGGTTGGAGATGGTCACTGTGCATTTCATTGTCCTGTCTGCAGAGAGCTCTCCCCTTTTCCAGCCTTCCTGTGCACTGAGCCAGAGGTGAGACACTTCTGCTGCACTTTCCTCAAAAATCTTAGGGCTGATGTGTGTTTCCAAAGAGGCACAAATAGCAGGAGAACCCTTCACAAACAAAGCTTGGCTGGCTGTTGTTTTCTACTTCAGTGGCATTGGTGCAGCGTGTCACTGCTGATTGCTGCTCCTGCCATGAGATGTTCTTGAGGCATTGTCACTGCAATGTGTCTTGTGGAAGGGAGGGAGTGGAGCTGCCTTGAGCAGCGCTGCCAGGACTGGGACTGACAAAGCCAAATTTGGGCAGCTGATTCTTTTTGCTGACCTAAACACTTTGACACATGGCTATGAACAGATTTGCACAGTGGAAGGAAAAAAAGAGGATAGTTCTAGAAATGTTCAGTCAGAACTGTATCATAGGTTTGGAAGGGACCTTAGAGAATTTCTTTTTTCACCCTGCCATGGGCAGGGACACTTCCACTGGACCAGGTTGCTCCAAGCCCTGTCCTTGAACGCTCCCAGGAAGGGGGATCTACAACTCCTCTGGTCTGCTCCCTCTAAATCTATTTTAAGCCAGGAACAATGGCCTTTAAAAATTATTTTAGCATCAAAGGAAAGCCTGTGGTGCCTGTCCTGGTTCCTTTCCAGCTCTTGTCTGCAGTTCTCTCAAGCTGGGTCTGGCTATGTGCTTTATGCCAGAGGCTGTGTTTTAAGGCTTAAGAGTAGATGTGTTAATGTGTGTCCTGTCACTTTTTTCTCCAGCAAACTCCTTCCATCCTGTGCCTTGTGTCTCCTTGGGTGTCCTTTCAGTGCTTTTAAGGAAACAGCTAATTGTTGTCAGCCGTCATCCACCTAGAAATTTGTTTTCTCACGTGTAATGACTGCAGCAGAATTCTTCAGCATAAATACTCTTTTACAGTCATTTAACAGCATTTTCAGTGCTGATGTTTATTTCATCTAAAAGGGGCAGAAGAGTTAATTACATTGTCTAGAAAGGGAAGGCAGAATCTTGCCAGCAACCACGAGGCAACTGCTGCTCACTTCGATAGAACCGAGCTCACAGTAGTGGCAGCTGGATTTAATTATAAGTTTGCAACCCTGTGGTTTCAGCAGCAGCTGCTGAAGAATGGATAATGCAAGTAGCCTTCGAAGCCATTCACATTAGAGATAAAACCTTGTCATTCACTGAGACAGCTGACTGAACAAGTATTAAAATGAATAAAGATTTCCCCAGGGAGGTTGCAGGATGAGGTTTGTTTTTTTGTCTCGCTGGCTCTTGCTCAGATGTGTCAGGCGTGCACAGGGTTTTACTCTGCTTCCACCAAAAATATGAGATTACTCGCAAATAAAAGTCTTGGATTGTCTAATCTGAGCACTGGTTGTGTGATTAACCTCAACAAGTTAGAAGGAAATATTATTTACTAGACTTTCTTTGTATTTCTGTAGCAATCTTAAGAAAGAGCTGTCCCTGCCTGGAACGGAGAGGGATGGGAGAAGGTTAAACATGTGCCAAAGATACCTTAAAAATTCACTTTATTTGTCGTTTTATTCAATGATATGTCAGTAATAGACTATCAGAACTGAAATGGAAAAGTATGTGACTACTGAAGTTATATTTTTGTTATTTTGTTGTAGATATAATTCAGCTTTTATGAATGGAAAATCAAAAATTTTAAAATGAATTTGAGCCTTGTAAAACTAAAACCAATAGCTAGAATCTCCACAGGCAAATTAAAATATTCTCCAAGTCAGGCAGGAACAAGAACTTGGTCTAAATTATTTTTCCAGCATCATTGGTCAGTTGCTTCCTAAAATGACTTCCCATGCTCTATTAAATTTTAAGGTGAATAATGATTTGGGGTATTGGAAAACCTTTTCCGTTTTCTCTGCCATAAGATTTGGTATCCTCTGAAAATAGGTCCTGTTTAAGAGACGTTTTGTTGGTCACATAAAAAGCTATGAAGGTTGGGTAAATTTCAGATTTGACTGAAAATTGAGTCTTTCTGAAGTCTCCTCTTGGGTGCTTCCTTTTTTCTCCAATAATAATGGGGAAAAAGAGTCACTGACTGACTCTGCCTAAAGAAGTGCAGCTTTTATTTGTCTAGGTAGATATTTAATTTCTGCTTTGTCTCCTCTTCTGTGGAAGAAGAGGCAGCAGTGGATGAAGTGGTCCCTGGAGGCACTGGCCCTCTGATGCTTATAATTTCTTTTATTTTTGAATGTCTTTATTATTCTTTCTTCCTTTTCCCTCTTCTTTTTTTTTTTTTCCATCCTTGCTACTTTCCAAACCACAAGTTGTGACTTAAACTTTAGCTCCAGTTATTTCAAAATTGTTTTCTGCTTCTTCAGGTACTTTCTAATAATCTAAGCACCCTGCAAGTTGACAAGGCCAAATCTATTTTGTGACCACCTGGAATAAAAGTGGCTGCTCCTGTTTTTCAGACCTTTGAGAGATTCTTGTGGTGGTACTGAAGTGGGGGAATTGGTGTCTGTGCTATCCTTTTAAAGAAAACTTATTTCTTACTGTTTCCTTTTTTGTAAAATCTGATTGCTTTTGCTTCACCAAGAGTTCACAGGCAATTGCTTTTCTCGCTGTTATCCATAGTGCAAGGGCAGCTTTTGTGTGCAGGGTTGCTGACCTGAATCTGTTTTTTCTCTCTGTAATCTCACTGTTTGGGAGCTCAGAGAGCTGACAGGAGTTAGGGGAGGCAGTGCTGATCTGCTGGATGTCTGACATCGTTTCCCTCACCTGTGACTACTGGAAATCCTGTTGGTATTAACATAATGTAACATGAGGGGAGAAATAGCCCGTTCCATGGAGATTTTGATGGATAGATTTTCACCTGTCCATCCATCTCTTCTTCCTGCACCTGCTCCAATCTGAGATGTACCTGCAGTGTGACTTTTGTCCTTCCCCACTGACCCTCTGCAATTCCTGCTGAGGCCTGTGTGCTGCATTTGTATTTTAAATAATCTAGAAGCTGTAAATGTGACTTTTTTGGGGTTGGGGAAAAAAAAACAAAACCCAACAACTCAATATGATGTTAAACTTTCTGGATATTTTCTCATTTTGGATCTTGGTATCCTATGGAACCTATAGCCTTGAAATTGTGTGTGAATGTTGTTTAACTGAGTATCCTTGTTTGCTTGTTGTGCTGCTGCTATAAATAGGGGCTGTTTGTGTAAGTGATGTTTTCCAAGCTGAATCTGCAGTGCATCCTTTCTGGATCCTTGGACAGGCAAAGAAGTGGAGAGTTCACTTAAAACCTCCCTTCCCAGATTCCTGTGTTTTGTGGTTAAAATCTTCTTTCATGCACTGGAGGGTGGTACTGTATGAACAGATCAGGGAACTGAATTTGGAGTTATTTTCACACGCAATTTCCACTTGTAATAATCTTTCTTCTGTTTTATGTGGTGTGGGAAGCAACAGGAGGGAGGACGTGCTAACAGAGCAGATAAGAGAGAGATGTTCATCAGAGGGCAGACTTAATAACTGTGAAATAAGTGAATATATTACAATGCTTGCTAAATTCTTTGCATGGAGAGCAGATTCATCTGTGGTATGACTGTGCAATTATACATTGATTGCAGCAGAGTTGTGCTTCACATCTCTGGAGAATTTTGCCACAATTTCTTCCGCGTTCCACCTTTGTTCCAGCCAAGTAAACTGGAGACAGAAGAAAATTGCACAATGCATGGGGAAAAATGGCAAAGGGAGAAACTGTAGGTGTAGCTCTGAGCGTTGCTCTCGTCATCATCTTTGTGTTGCAGAGAGCTTTGTGTGAGGATCCATTTATCCTGGCAGTTGTTCATTATCCTGCCAGCCACTTGGCATTATCATTCATCCTGACAAGCACATAATAAAGCCAGGAGTTTCAGAGCTGATGAACAACTGTATCTGTGAGTGAATAAATACTTCAGGAATTTTTGGGTTGGGCAACTAATTCAGTTTTTTGCTGAAAACATTCTCTGGGTTTTGTCTCGTTCTACGTGGAAATTGGATGGCAAAGAGGTTCACCAAAACCATCATTCCTCTCATGGACCATGGACAGCCTGCTGGAGGTGAAGGATAAAGCTAACTAGCAATTTAGACAAGTGTATGAAGAGTGGCACAACTCATTAAAATATCAAAGGAAGTTACAGTTACCCATTCAGAGCAATTCAAACTGAGGTTTGAATGGCACCTGCCTCGTCTCATTTTTCTCAGAATTCCTGTGTATTCTTAGGTAAGTGTTTGTAATGTAAGGGTGCTGTCTTTATTAAAAAACAACACCAAAAAAGAACCCCAAAAAAACCCAAAAAGGTGGCGTGCTACAATCACGTTGTTGTAAAAGCCTGGTCAGGTAATTTGTGAGCTCAGCACTTCAGAATTGTTACTGTATCCCTGAAATGGTTCTTTTCACTTCCTTGAGTCTTAAAAATAAGACTGTCTAAAGAAAAACAATTGAACTGCCCCAAAATATCCAGATACCCCTATTTGTGAAGCTTCAGGTGTACTTAAACATTTAGAAGAGGGAGATGCACAGGTTGGAGAATGTGTGGGAGAAGAGCTGACTGAATTTAAATCTGCTCTGACATGGTCTTGGTGAACCAGCATGTTTTGAACCAGGATTATTCTCTCAATGCAAGTTCTCCTTATTAATTGATATATTGCTCTCATGGCCTCTTCATAAATGTTCACTTACGTAAGCTTTCAAAAATGCAAATTCAATGCCAGCATCTTTCTTTTATTTTTAATAGAATAATACTTTCAATGCATCAAGATGAGAGTGTGTGTAGCAACAGCACATCCTGTCTTATAAATAATATCAAAATAGATTTAAAACATGGTCTCAGGGTAGCACTGTGCCTTGGGATTCAGCAGCAGAAGATGCCTGTGGTTCATGGCAGTGTGTGTTACCTTGTACCTGCACCCCTGGCTGACCTGCCCTGCAGTTCATTCTGTCTGTGCAGTGCCCTGGATATAACGCTGTGAGTTTTGTTTGCCCTTTACCCTGACACAGGTACTTAGTAACTATCCCCTGATTTATTTTATTGGGCTTGTTCCTGTCCAATATCAAATTTCCTGACTTAGGAGTTTTGAGCAGGCTGTATTTTTTGCTCTGTTGGGAGACCTATATTTCTGTCACCATTTCAAAGGTTTTCTGTGTGGTCATTATTAACCTTGTTCAGTGCTAACAGCAAACCTGTGAGATTTTTTAAACTAGTGTTGGTGAAGATCTCTTGCCTGCATAACACCCTGGGCTTGACAGATGTGCCAGTCTCTTCCTAATGACACTCTGATGTCTGTGGTTTAAATTAATTGGTGACTTACAAAGCTTTGCTGCACTGAAGCTGGAGGACAAAGGATGGGGGGGTTGTACTTGTCCAGAAAACCACATCAGTGTCCGTGTCAGTGTGTACACAGTCCTGGAGGAAAGAAAATAAATAAATCTGTGTGAGGGCAGAGTGACTGGAGGTTTCTCTCGTGCTGCTGTGTTGTCACCCCACCTGAGGGACACAGAGCTCCTGCTTTTTATCCAGCACTTTCCTCAAGTCCCTTTCCTGCCAATGCAACTCAGGCTGGTATTTCATCCACTGCAGTGTTTTTTCTCACTTTCCATCTGTGTTTAATGCTGCAGGATGTCAGTGTGGGCTGTGAGGCTCAGGGTGGTGGGTGGCTGTGATGGTCCCTTGGACAAGGATGTTACAATCTCCTGGGAAGCATTTCTTGTGTTTTACTGCACTGGAGTGTGAGTGGAGTTGGTTCAGAACTCCTGCAGAGCATTGTAATGGAGCATTGGAAGTCCTTCTGCTTCCCAAGCCAGGAAGGACTTATTACCTTCCTGTAGGTCTCCAGGTCTCAAAGATTATCCCCACCCTTGGGCTGGAAGTGGTGGCTTTGGGTTGTACCCTCCAAACAGCCCCAGCCATGTGTGTTCCTCAGGAACATCCCTGCTCCTGCCCAGCCCAGCTGAGCATTTTGTGCTGGCTTTGGCCTCTCACCCTCTCTCTGAAGGTTTGGTGTGGCAGGTGTTTTGCCAGGTTTAACCTCTGCACCAGGCTCGTTTCACTTTCCTAGAGAAAAAGAGCTCTTAACCCCACTACCAAGGGTCTGTCCTTGGCTTGCTCTGTGTCTGGGGCAAGCAGCTTTCAGCCTTTCTCATCTTACCCATCTGTGGAGTACATATTAGAAATGTGGATGGTTTATTTATGTTAATAATTGCAAAGCCCTTTGAAGCCCTTACAGAGAATTTCATCTGGATGGAGAAACACTCATTAAAAGCCTGTTCAGTTCACAATGAAGGAAGTGAGATTCTGTGTTTTTTTAAAAAATACTCATTTCAAAATTCTCTTTAAAGTGTTGCAGCAACTACATTAAAACTGAGGAGGGCTATTGATTTAATGCACACAATATCATATTGTGCTGTTAGGTTTTTCTTTTGGTAGAAATTCGCTATTGATTGTTTTCACTTTGACCAGATAGTAATGAATAGTGAAGTAAGTCTATACAAGTTGCCAATATAAAAAAAAAAGGTTTGAAAAGTTTCTTGCCATTTTTGATGTAGTGTGCTTGTAATGATCTCATTCTTTCTCATACTTAAGTAAATCATTGTCTTCATTTTCTTGAGAACTGATTTAAGCTTAAAATGCAAGTTTATATAAATGGCAGCGCTTCGTGACTTGCTGTTACAATTCATAGGCAGGAAAATGTGAATGTTGCAGATACTTAAAGGGACTTTGGCTGAAATTACCCTGACTTAGACTCTTTTTCAGTCCTGCTGACCTTGAGGGAGGGATATGAGGCAGCAGAAGACTGGATGCACCATTAACCACCCTAAAATAGAGGACCTTCTTGACTCAGGTACTTGCAGCTCAGACTGAGATCACTTTCTGGGAAGTTTAAATGTGAAACAATTGCAAGTTCAGGTTAAGATGTGTGAACCTGAAACAAACTGTCCCAGCAGAGTTTGGGAGAGAGCAGGGGCAAAGTGTTAAAATATCACTTTCTATGGACTGGCTTTGTCTGGCAGGGTCCCTCCTGACTGCACACACACCCTGAGCATGTTTGGAAGCTTCATTATTGGTAAAAGATGTGCTGTTACTGTGGAGTAAATGAGAAATGATCACCTCCTGCTAGAAGTGGTGGGAGACCTCACACACATGGGGTGTGACTGAATCTCTCTGTCCAGGGACTCCAAGCTGGTGCCAGTCAGCATGGCAGAACAAAAGCACGTCCTAGTTCAGGGGGAGAGGATAAAGAACAGTTCAGAAGAGAGAAGAGGAGTTCTGACTTGAGTGGATAGCAGTGCTAAGTGATGTGGAGTGGCAGTTCTGCAATTACGTGGTTCTGGGACTATGCAGGCAGAGGGAATAGTCCTGGAACCAGAGGAGAAATTTAGGAATAGGTGCCAGAAGAATGGATGATTGTTTCATTTTTTAATTCCTATTATATATACCATTAATTTTTTATATATATATTTTCCCCCTGTCTAATGCCGTGAAAGTTCGTGGTTTCTGCTATAAACTGAGGTTCTGGTCTTGGCAGTGAAATGCAGCTAGAGGATTTTGGCCGGTCGGTTTGCTTAACTCTGCCCATCTGTCATCAGCATCCTCTGCTCTGTGGCAGAGAGAAACGGGGAGTTTGACTTCAGAGATGCTTGTTATGCCTGGCATGTCACTGCTGGTGACAGATCTGATGTACTCGTGTAGCAATTAATGGTGGTGCAGCTTTTCTTTTGGCACCAGCATGCTTCGGGAGTTTTCATCATCCTGAACTTAGTTTGAAGTGAACAAAACACTGAATATTAGCGACAGCGAAGGCTGAGGTTGCAGATGCCTTTGCAAATAGTTGTGAGAGAAGATGTGCTGTGGTGTAAGCCTGGCTGGGCATCAAGGTTTTCTGTTCTGAGCTTGTTCATGAGATCAGAGAGATGTTTTGTCTTCATCTCGCCCTGATTTGGAACAGAGCAACAAAAATTCAAGTGTTTAAGGGAGATCTTCAGCTCCCTTATTGTGCTTCAGGTGGAGAACACCTCTAACTTCAGCAGAGCCCCGCTCTGGCAGGTGCTGAATAAATCTGCAGTGATCACTGTGACTCCTTTTAGAGCCCTTCAGTCCCACAGGGTGACACGTCCCTGGCTCTGTGCAAGCCTTGCAGCCTGGCTGCTGCCAGCACAGCATCCCAAAACCACCCCAGCTCTGTGACTGAAGGAAACCCCTGGGGCTTTGGGGTCCATAACCCCTCCAGATGGGCTCTCAGGGTTGCTGCAGACCAGGATTCTCCAGCTGCTCTCTGAGCAACTTTGCTCTGCACGAGCATATGCCTCCTCCATGTCTCACCAGAGCTGGATTCCAACTCGTGTTTTCTGTGAGATACTTCATTGGATGATCTAAAAACTAAACAAGCTTGTTTTTCTTGGAAAGGTCTCAACAGCCTTTATTGTAAATTTAATTCTGCTGGTGTTTCTGGAAGATCTGATTGGCACAATCCACTGTGTTGGGCCTCTTCTCAGAGATGGTCAGCAGGATGGGTTTAGTCCAGCATTAAAATCTCCTCTGCTGAGAAGCTTTCTACTTCTGTTCTAATGTAAATCCAGTAAAATAAAACGCTAAGTTTAAACTACTTTGCCTCAGAATGAAACTCAGTATAAATATTTAGGCTAAAACTATGAAATGTTTTATAGCAAGATACAGTGTTCAGCATCTACTCACGTAAAAGAAGGTAATAAAACAAAGATAATCTTTATCTTCACCAAATGAAAAAAATCCACAACGCTGATCTCACTTAAGCCTGTATAAATAATTACTCTGAATTAATTTTGGGTTGATGTTTATTCTGCAATGTGATTGTCTGACAGCTGTTTATGTGCAGTTGTAGCTTTATAGCCTAATTCTGCTGCTGCTGATGTGAATGTCAAACTCAGCTTCCTGCAGTGGGAGGACAATTGGACCCATCTGAGGAGAGAAACTACAAGTTTTTACTTTATAAAAGTGAATTGTAACAAAACCCCCTTCCTGTCTGGGTTTCAGAATGTCTTTTCCATATTCAAACTGTAACAAGTTGAAACTTGCATTACTATCTGTGCTGGTTTTAGTGACTATTACAGCATATTTCCAAAGTGTTTTACAAGCATAATATTTCAGGATTTTGTTTATTGTAGTCTTTAAACTGAAAAATGCCCATCTAGAGCTGAGCTGTCCAAGCCCAGTTTGGCAGCTGCTCTGCTGCAGCCTTGGACCCGTCCCACTCCACATCTTGTTGATGGGGTTATTCCATATTGTATTGCAGATTTCTTATATAAATAACTCCAGATCTCAGAGGGACTGAGACAACAGTTCTGGGCTATGACTTTTCTGATCTTTTATGCCTTTGCTGGCAGTGATGTGTGTGTGGGTCCTGACTCAGCTACTGCACTCTTCTGCCCTTTTTTTTTTTTTTTCCCTTCTTTTCCATTATTAATATCAGAGGATCAGTTAGGAACCTTAGCCTGGGTCTGAACACCCCCTTTCCTGGCCAGTTTTGGTCTTCCAGCCTGGAAGGCCTAGATCATCTATGCTTTAGAAAAAGAATTACAGTAAATCTTTCATATGGGAAAAGGTTTCTTGGAGCTTGGACTTTCTTATTTTATTCCCTTTGCATGTATTACGTGTGACAACTAAAGTACCCTGTCATAATCATTTCAAACCATCATTATTTAGATTATTTTTCCCCAAAGGCTGTGTAATTCTTTCTGTTCCTCTGCTGTTGATAGGGATGGAAAGGACAGATTTTAAATGTGGCTTAGTCACTTTACCATTTGCATAACAACAAAAAACATATACTAAAAATCACTTTCTGCTATAAAATAATTTAATATACAAAAAGAAATATCTTTAAATTACCTTGAAAAGCTACTTATCTCCAGAAGACTTTAAAAGTTAATTTTAATTACCAGTGCTGCATGCCAATATTTTCACAGTGAGTATCCTCTGTAGAAGAAATATTTCTTTTAATGCCTTCTTTTGTGCATGGGGGAAGTGGGTCTCAAGATTTATTTGTGCACTCTCAAAAAAAAGGATTTTACTAAAGTAGATCTGCAGAAAGGTGGTGATGCCTGTCATTGAACTGAGTGATTGATTGATGTCTGTGGTTTCCAAAATACATCAGAGGATATTCCTTTTCCTAAACAAGTCTTTCTGGTTTGAATGAAGAAGGAGCGAGCTGCTTTTGGATGCCTTGAGAAATTCCAAACAGTTTCTTGATTTTCTTTTTGCCAGCCACCAGTGTTCCAAGGTGGGAATCCTGGTTTATTCCTCAGGCACTTTAGTAAAGCCAGCATTGTTTGTTCATAAATCTGGTGGGGATAGAGGTCATCTCTTAATGAATATATAATTTTGAGGGGTGTGTGTGCATGTCTACATAAACATGTTTTCAAAGGGTAAGGAAAAAAGGTTAATTCTGTAAACCTGTAGAGTTTTTTAGTCAATGTCTTAAAGGTAACAATGCTGCTTTGCTTAGAAATTTTGTTGATATACACATACACATAAACTCCAAGTTCAGTGTCACTGAATAGTCTGGGCATTGCGAATGCACACAAAGATATTCTTTTAGAGTAGCTTCTTCCCAGCTCTCCTCCTTACAAATGCTCCCAGGAAGAGCAGAACCTTTCCAAGACATGCTTTTTTTCTGAGGATCTGTGTCTCAGCTGAAAGTCCTTTAGGACAAATGCCTCGGCACTAGTCTGGATATTGAAATCTCAGCACCATTAGCTGGAGTGTCCCAATTACTTTAATTGACACAGACATATTTGAGGAGAGAGGCTGTTTCCAAGGCTACCAGGATTTGAATTACAGCATCACTTTTTAAAAAGAAAAAAAATAAGAAAAAGCCACCTTCCCTCTAAACTCCAGTCCTATTAAAAGTCAAAGAAATTGTAGTAAGAGTGGAGTAGGCTCTTCCCAGCCCTAGTAAATATGGTCCTAAGCAAAATTATTCAATGTCTTAGCTAATGCTGCGGCCTCCTTGATTTGATTTATTCAGAAAGTACCAGTGTTATGACTAAATGCTCTTAAAGGATCAGTTTCTGGATCATAGCTGCAGCCACTGGGGAATACCATGAAACACTTTCTTCAGTGTCAGGTCCATGTGCATGTCTGGCACTGAAAGCAAACACATCTTCTCTCATCACCTCTTTTCAGGAGAAATGTGTTACAGTCGATAGAAATGAGAGCTGAGCCTTCAGCTCTGTTCTATATTAATGTTAAAAATGTTCATCTTATTACAAGTTGGCCTAATCCTAGAAATATTGTGTCTTCCAAATGCTTTAAAATAATTCTTAAAAATCCTCCCTGCTCTGTGATGCAACTCCCAGTTCCACTGCTGCACTCCAACATCTGTTTCCCTTTAGTGGGAATTTCAAACACTTACCCTCCATGTGCTGTGTAAAAATTGGAGAGTGTGATTTTTATCCAGTTTCTGAGGGCCAAATACTGGAAATGGCAGCAGGGCAGGGATGGATTTTAGGCTGTCTTGAAAGAGGGAAAAGGTGCAGGAAAAGTTAATGCCTAAAGTTGTCCTTCTGCCCCACTGCTGCCACTTTATTGTGAATATTGCACTGTAATATTCTGCTGGGGCTCCTTGTCAGGTTGGTTCCTTGAGCCACCTCCCACTCTGCCCTGCAGACCCCTCTCCCTTCCCCAGGCTCATTCAGGCATGGAAACCTGCAGGACCTGGCAGTGGTGGCTGCAAATGAGGACAAAGCATTGGAAAAATGGAGGGAGAATGCAGCAGGGGAGGATCTATAAAATATACATTATTCTTTTTTCCTCTGGCAGTCAGTTCTGCTTTTAGCTTTGGAGATGAACACTGGGAATTGACTCAGCCAGTGCTGGAGCTGTTGTCTCCCCTTCTGTTGTCTTGTGGACTAAGTTGTGCTCAAAAGTTCAGGGGATCATCTTGTTCCTAATTCTATATTTTCTATAACAGTCTAATGCAGAAAGTCTCTCTGCCTGTAAGTTCAGCCAATTAACTTTCTGTGAACTCTCCTGCTAAATTTTCCTCTATTTCCATCACTGTAAATCAGGAGCAGCTTTACTGGCCCCAGTCTGAAGTCTCTTTACGTAATTGAAAGTGGAGAGTCTGAAAAGGAGTCTGCAAAAGGTTTTGTGGCAGAAATTCTCCAAAGAGAAGGAGCTTTTATTCCTCCTCCCATTTTATTTTATTTATTGACTGATTCTATGTCAAGCAGTAGCCTGTGTGTTGAGGAATGAGGACTGGTACCCAGTTAATTTACACCTCAGAGTCTCCTGGGGATGAGATACCTCCCACTGCTCAGGTTGAGCAGGTCCAGTACCATTTTAAACCCATTTTAAAGGATGCTCTGCCACACCTGCATTCCCCAAACCCCTGCCTGTCTACAGCACAAAGCAGAAAAAGGCACTGAGAGCTTCAGCCTGGTGAAAACCTATTGATGAGCATTTTGGCCATGGAGCCAGAGGAGTTCCATGAGAACTCCAGAGCAATTCTATGGCTGTGGTGAGTTTAAATAAAGTTCAGTAAGGCACACTGGACTCTCAGATCATCAGTCATCTGTGTGGATGGGACTGCAGTTGTTACGGGCATGCTGTCCAGGCTCTGGAATACTCTGCTAAGGAATCATTCTCAAGACAGGTTCATAATCAGGTTTTTTTTTATTTGAGTGAAACCAATTTTTTTTTCTTATTGGACCAGACTGAAAGATCTGTGGATCTTATCCAGCAGATTTATTCATTTCAAGCCATTCTGGATTATGTCAGCTTTATTGAGCCATAACTATTAAAGAAAATAAAAGGCTGTTCTCAGAGCCCAAGATCTTTTAGTTAGAGACTTGGAGAATGGATAGGAAGGGCTTGGGATGAATTCCCCTTCTAGTCCGTGGTTCAGGTGTTTGCAAGAAATGATTTGTGTGTGAGTCCAGATTTCTGACTGTTTTTGGCCAGGAGAAGAGGCAACAACCCCCTCTGAACAGCATAATGAAAATAAGGCATTTAATTTTTCAGTATTTTCATTAAGTGAAGCCTGCCAGTTCTAGCCATATGTGCCATTACTGTTTTAATCATATAAATGATACATACACAGAAATGATACACAACTCACACACACTTGGAATTACTGAGTGTTCTTTATGCCACTTCTGTGAAAAACAGGCTTTTATTTTAATATTTTAGGGCTCTGAATAGAGAATTGCATTCCTTAGTGTTGAACTGGGGTTTTTAGGCACTGTGACTTGTAGCAGGAAGGTTGTGTTGAGGATGTAGAGATGATGATGAGTAGAAAGTCTGTAGAGAGAAGGCTGACAAAGGAAAGGCTCATTTTCTGTATGAAACCAAATCTACCAAGAGCATCTTCTGAGCATATTTTTCTTAAATAGTGAATTTTGACATCATTTGTCCCTTTCATTCTGTACAGAACTGAACACTTGGAATAAATGAATTGTAGAAAAGGCCAGTTCCTTTGACTAGACAGATACTGTGTTCTCCCAGTGCCTTTATACTGGGATCAGTACAAGTTTATGTGTGTTGGGCTGGGACCCAGTGCAAGGGGGTATTTCTGGATGTGTCTGGATGTTGGAATTCCGGAAACTTTGATTCTGAGATTTTAATACATGTAAGTTAAGATGGAGGATTTTAGGTGTTGTCTAAGTCCTTAGTCCTTCTTCTTCCTTCTTCTTCACGGATTTGGGTGGATTTCTGTAACTGGGTGAAAAAGTTCCACATTGCAGACCTTGGGTGGTCATTTTTGGGTCAGAAATATAGATAATACAGGTGTCACCTTGTTATTGGGTAATTATCACTTAAAAACCCTTGGAAAGAGTCAAAGGTACTCCATTTTACCTCATTCCTCTGACTTGCTGGTTAGAGCTCATGGCTGGTGAGTCTGTAAATAGATAAGAAACAATAAACACCCAAGTCTGAACTCAAAAATCTATGCTTCCTGTGTGTTATTCATCCTGACCTTGGCAAGGGAAAAAAGAAGCCAGAACTGTAACATCTAGAAGGGTGTTGGATGCACACTGACTGTGGCAGTGTGGCCCCACAGCCTGTCCCTGCTTCACAGAAAGGCCAGGTAGGTGCAGAAACACTTCGTAGTCTCCTTAAGGGCTGGCACAAATCCCATCTCTGAAACCATCCCATGCAGAACTCCTGTGGTCATGACTTAAATTGCGGAGAGGCCAAAGGGAAAAAAAAACAGAGTGCAGTTGCAGCTTTAATTTTTTTTTTTTCAAAGAACACTGTCTAGAGATCTCATTGCAAGAACTTTAAAAAATGGTAAATTCTCAATGAAGTGCTTTGTTTGATGCTGTTTATTTAAGTATTGTTTTTCTGGTTAATTTTGTGTGTGTGTAGCACACACACATGTGTGTTCACCTCACAGATGTGCTGTAGGAGTTTCTTATCAAATCCATGGGGGCTGTTCAGTCACCCTTGAGACACCTCCCCACACCCAGCCATGATCTTCTCATTCCAGTTATGCAAAAACCATTTTGGGGACATGGAGTGAGAACACAAAGTTTTGTTTTATTCCAACCCATTGAAGAATTGCTTTAACACACTTTTCATCATTTATCTCCTCGTTTATATTCAGCTGCTGTTCCAGGATTTGCCAGACTCAAAGGTTTTTCATTTTACTTTTTCTCTCCTTGTTTAAAGGAAAAAGAGGATGTAGTAGTTGGTTGTACGTAATAATTGTCTGGGGGTGAAGTCATGGCTCCCTTAAAATTGATAGAAGAGCACTCATTGACTGTAATTAAACTGAGCTTTCCTTTTGAAATCTGGTTTTAATTATGAAAACAAACCTTTCCCTTTCCTTGTTTCCTTTGCCTTCTCCTCTCTGCTCCATGTTTCATCCCTATTCACTTGCAAAGGTGTTTAAATGCTCTTGGTTGCAATTTGTATTAACAACAAGAAACTTTATTTCTTTTGAATGACCAACTCATGGGACACACAAGGATCATTCAGTGCAATTCCTGTCCTGTCCCTGCACAGACACCCCAACAATCCCACCCTGTGCATCCCTGTGAGTGTTCTGTTCTCCAAACCCTCCTGGAGCTCTGGCAGCCTCAGGGCTGTGCCCATTCCCTGGGGAGCCTGGGCAGGGCACAGCACCCTCTGGGGGGAAGAACCTTTTCTGATATCCCACCCAAACCTGCCCTGACAGCTCTAGCCATTCCCTTGGGTCCATCCCCAAAGAGGTCAATGCCTTTCCCTTCCCCTCCTGAGGAAGTTGTAGGTTCCTGTGAGGTCTCCCCTCACTCTCTTCTCCAAAAGAAGCCAAGTGACCTCAGCTGCTCCTCCTTTGGCCTCCCCTCCAGACCCTTCACTGTTTTCATAGCCCTGCATGTTCAGCTTTCCTCCCTTATTCCTGTGCCTTTTGAAGAGGAGAAATAGCCCTTCAAAAAGGGGTTTTGTTGCTGGCAGCAAACAGAACATGCTAAATGTCTGTTGTAGGGATATGGGTTGCCTGTTTATCCCTGGAGTTGTTCCTGACTGGAAGTCTGGAAGCCTAAAGGTATGAAGGTGCATGGAACCCTTTAAGGTCTCACCCTAAATGTCTCACTGAGCACTCAACCATCCTGCTGAAATTAAAAATTAATTTAGCACATGCTCCAAGTTCTGAAGCAGTTGGTGGAGCTGAAGCCTGTTTCAGAAATATCCTGTTCTGCTTCCCCAGCAAAATCCTTTTGATGCCTTCTTTGAAGAGCTGATTCTGGCTGCAATGGCCACCAGGTATTTGCAGAAACCTGAGAGCTGTGTTTTCTAAATCCGTGCACTGTAAATAAGCCCAGTGGTTGCTTCAGCCAAGCATTGTCGTGTGGCAAGCCCTGGGTTTGTGGGGCCTTTGTAAAGAGGGAATTGGATGAACAAGTTCCTCCATTGTTAGGTAACCTCAGCAACCAGCTCCTCTGACAGTGAACATGAAAGGGACTCGTGTCTCTAGACATTGCCTTGCTGCAGTTGCGTTTCTATAACAACTTGAGGAATCATTAATAAATTTGAAACACAGCTTCTCCCCCAAAGCGTTTCTTGCAGCAGAATGGGGGCTCGTGCTGGATTTCAAAGAGAGCATCATGTCTACAATTTATTTTCAGAGTAAAATATATTTCTTTTTGAATCAGGATAGAGTCGATACACTGAATTAAAAAAAATCCCTGATGGCTCTAAAATTTGTCCAGTGGGTAGCTTGCTTAAACAAGTAATTATTTCTAACATTCTGTAAATTATTAACTCCTTTAAGATATGAACACATTTATCAGTTGAACTGTTCTTGTGATGTTTTCCCTTCCTATGTTATTTTCCCGCTTCTCTTGTATCTGGAGATTCAAAAATAACTGAAGATCTTGCAGGTTTATGCCCACTTATTTTTATTTTTAGATTTTTGTGTTGCTCACCTCTTAGGATTTTTCAAAGATTGCATCTGAGAAAATTCATTAATGATGCTTTTTTGAGATACGTCTTTCATGGGATTATAAAAAGCAGCTTCTGAGCCCATTTCTTGCAACCAATTTGTTCTTGGGGCTGTCAGTTAATTTGTCTGTTCCTCGGTTTCTGAAATAAAACGGAGCTTATCTTGTAATGAGGTGTTTGACAACTGTTACATAGCTAACGAGAATGAGAAAGTGTAGTCACAGAAAGCGCTTTAGGAACTCTACTAACCTTGTGCATAATATAAATGTATTACTTTTTTTCAAAGGTTGTACCTCTGTGACTGTCATCCTTGGGAGTAAAAAAAAAAAACAAAAAAAAAGGCCAGGTATTTGTAAACTGTTTCCTGGGTTTTATTTGTTGCATTGCTACCTGTAATCTCCCCAGAAAAATTACATTAAGCTAAGTGCTTAAAGAATTTATGCATATTGCAGCTTCTCCTTGTTTGTGGTTAGACTTCATAATGCTATCACTGGTTATCATTTACAGAAGGACCTGATTTAGGGCTCTAATAAATATTGGCCAATGCTCATACAAACCTGACTCCCAGCTAAAGTTATTTTTCCAATTTAATTTTTGAGATAGTCGATCTCATTGCAGGTGCATAGGCCTCCCCAATAATGGCAAAACTTCCTTGGTGCAAATGGAATGTTCTGAAGAGCCCGTAATTATGACAGAGGCTTGATCAATATTTATTTCCTGGAAGATCTACTGTGGCTTTCTTGGTGGAGGGCTGGTGGGGTGATTTACCTTCCGCTGAAATGCGCCGAGCGCAGCATCGTAAAACCAGATAAGACAGTTAATCTAAAAGTCCATTGTGGAATAACAAATGTTATTATTATGGTCTGTGCAGAGCAGCCCAGTGTGTTCCTAGAGAGCAGCCTGGATGATTCATGTGGTCCTTGTTTCCATTCCAGCTGTCCGGGATGAGTAATGGTGTGCTGGCCAGAACCTGGGATTTTCACAGCTCCTCCTCCTCCTCTTCGTGAAAATCTGGTGTTCCACACCAGCTCTGTCTGCTGTTATTTGAATGTCTCAAATCTCTGCTTTCAGAGGACAAAAATACAGCTCCAGGCGTTGCTGAGTGGAGTTGAGAGGAACTCTGCTAATTCTTCTCTGAGTTCATTCAGGCTCGTTACTGAAATCAGCTCAGGATGCAGAGCCCAGCTCAGTCCAGTTGCATCTCTGTTGAATATAAAACACAGACTTAGAGCTGTCTCTTGTTTGCCCTATAATTTTCAGCCATTGACTCCATTCTATGATGCCCTCAGGAGGTTATTAAGAAAGTAACTCATTATGGGAATCCAAAGTGTAACGATAATCACTCGCCATAAACTGCGTAATGGAAGAATTTTATAGATTGTTAAAGCTCATTTCAGCATTCCTTATTTCATCTTCTGCTTTGGGTTAATGCAAAGACATTGCAGACAAAGAAGGGATGATTGCTGCTGGGTTTGTGAGCTTGGATCAGGGTGGATAGGAGTCAATGAACAGAAGCAGATGGTTCCTATTGGGCAAACAGGGTCAGGGAAATCAAATTAGTGTGTATTTGTACTCTTTTTTTTGCAAATAGTAAGAGCACCAGTCATGATTTCAAGGCCTCTGGTGTGCTTTTACCAGATGCTTCCAATGAGAAATTCTTTCTTTTTCTGGCAGTAGGATTAATGCATGCTGCCTGCCCAGCACACTCTGTGTGCTCCACAGTTAAAAACATTACAAGAATAGAAAATATTGGTCGTAAAACCATTTTAGCATAAGTAAGTGCACTTTCCCTCATTGTGATACTGAAAAGGCTTGAGGTGGTTCACTAGAAAATGCAATACTTGTGTATAAATGTGCAAAGAATTGCCAAATCACAAAGGTTGGGTGGGGGCCAGAAGAAGAAATAGAAGGATGTTCCTTGTGATTTGGGGAAAAAAATGACAAAATACAGGGGGCATCAAACTCTACTGAAAGATGTGATTTTGTAGATTTATTTCTTGTTTGACTTGTAGGGATAAAAAGTATTTACATTTTCTTATGGTGTTTCACTTAAACATCATTACCGTGGAGTTCAGTTATGGGTGAGATCCTGAGACTGATGAAGAATTTTCCTAATTACTGCTCAGAATTACACCTTAAATGTAAAACACAGTAGCCAGGTAGAAAACCAATGAGAATTTAAGATATTTATTGGGCTAGGTTGTGGTTTTTTGTCATATCCCCAACCTAATCTTAGCAGAGCTCCTTAGTCACAAAGTTGCTACAGAGGTTTTTGATTTAGCTTTGTTCAGGGAAGAGTTGAGTCCCTGGTCCTGCAAGGTGAGAGACAACGTAAGACAATATGCAAGGAGAGTTGTTTGCTTTTATTTTTATCATATGGGTAATGCAGCCTGACACCTTGATTGATGGGACAGAGCTGTTGGGGACCTTGGAAGGAAGGAAAGGCGAGAAAATAAATACTTGATGTCGCCGAGATGAAGGAGCAGCAGAGGAAAGAGTGCTGAGATCTGGCTGCAAGTGCCACTTACCCAGGCTGGGGGTTTCCCAAGTTTGTGTGCATATGAGGAAGGGAAATTGCAACACTTGGACTAAAAAAAAAAAAAAAAAAAGCCAGAAAAAAGTGATGTGCAGAGTTGGAGGTCACCTCCCAGCATAGCAAGAAGGTGTCTGGTAAGCAAAAGAAGATGTAGCACTAGCTTTTGTTCTCTCCAAAGAATACCTAGACAGAAAACATGCCAGCACTGTTCTCCCACTGCAGGTAAATCCTCAAAGGAGTTGGAGTCTCTTTAAAACATCAAAATAATTTGTTAATTAGCTTGTCCATTCAAAAGTGCATGCAAGGAAACAATTGGAATACCTAGAATTGGAGTGTCTGTGGAAAAGTAGATTTAGAATTTTATGTCTCAGTAACAGCAAGCAGTAAAGTAGCTGCTGTTTTGGGCAGAACCATGAGAGAACTAGGAAAATACAGATTGGAGTTGATAAACCAATTCTCAAGCAGTTCATTTAAGTGGAAAATTATCCCAGGGACTGGATGGGTCTTAGTTTTCCTGATAAGTGCATGCTCCCTCTTGTTACCTGCAGTCGGGTCTGTCCTCACTTTATTTTTCTCCTTTTAATATTTAATTATTTAGTTGCTAACAATTATTTTGATCTCTATTTTTTTTTCCCACCTTGTCAGTTTGAGAAAATTAATCAAATGCCTGACAGTGACCAGAACTATTAATCTTCTGTGCTTCATCGTGGACTATTTTTTGTATCTTCTTTTCTGAAGCTCAAGCATTTTTAGCTTCAGACCCGTGTGGCTGACACATTCCCTCTCCATAAGGATTCTTTATTTTGGAAGTCCACTGAGACTTCCAAATAAATTGAGTTGACCTGTGCAGCTCTGTGTTTGTCTCCTGCCTGACCCTCCCTTGGTACAACCAACAGACAGATTGGAGTGAATATGATTATGTAGGCAAGAAAATCCTCTGGCTATAATTGCTTTTAATTGCTGATGCTTGACACTAGAAAGGGCCAATTCTCTATTTTTTTTCCCCAGAAATATTTTTTTTCTACGGGAACTTTTGTTTGAAATGGAGATCTGAGTTGTTGAGTGACTAGATCCTGGCTGCTATAATTAGTAGCTAATTACAGCCTTTGATTGCATGTCTAACACCCCCGTTTATTCAGAAGCAAACAGCACCTTTTCTCTGGCTCAGGTGAGATGAGGAGCTCAGTGTTTTGTTATTCTGCCCTGTGATCGTGCCCCCTGCACCAGGAGCTTTCCCTTTCATGTGCTATCAGTAGGAAATTTGTCTCTGTCAGCAGCATTCCCTGGCTCTGCATACCCAAGGATGTGTCTCTGTTTTATCAGGTGCTCCAGAATTAGCCCGTGTAGTGGGGGAAGTCTCCGAGGAGGAATTTGTCCAGCCATTTGGGTTAGGAATCTCTTCCCTGGGTAGGATTTTCAATCCAGCTATCACAACATTAATGCAGACACTTGCAAACTGGAAGCTGGAGCGTGCTGGAGACAAGGGGGATGTTTATTAATATACTTTGCCTGTGCAAGCTGTAGATAACAAACAACAATAATGATGCCGTGTCTGATACAGAGCTGCCAGTAAAATGGTTTTTTCTTGTTTAGAAAAGATGATCTAGATAACTCCTCACAAAAAAAAGCCACAAGGATTTTCAGTTTAAAATTTATGCAGGTCCTATCATCCTTAGATTTGAATCACTAGTTAAATACCTGTAATTTATTTTGTCTGTGCCACACCTGATAGTGGTACTTGCAGGACAGTTTTAATATCTGAAACTTAGGAAAGAGTCATTTTAATGAAAAAAAAAGAAATAGTACTTTGCTATAATTGAATACAGTTTTGTTCTTTCCCTGCGTAGACAGTGCTTGAATTATTTTTCCTTTCAAGCAGCTTCCTCTGAAGTAGAAGAAAATGTTAAGTACTTCAGATAGCTGGAGCAAAGGCAAAGGTTGGATGGAAATCTCTGCCTTGCTGCTGCCAGCAGCACTGACAGTGGTTCTGATATTTCCCTGGCACTTTGTTTACTGGATGGAAATATTTCATCACTGATATCTTTTTTTTTTTTCCTGTTAGTCACAAAGAGGAGAATTGGACTTCATTCCCTTTAATCATGGTTAGTAGAACTAATGCAAGGAGACTCAGTGGTGCTGAGAAGGTTGGTTAAGTTAGCATTTACTTTCTGAAGAAAAATGCACTTACATGTGTGAAAATGAAACTTTTTTTCTCACCTTATCTTAATGTTCAATCACAGGCGTTGCAGCTCCCATTTTCCCTGTATGGTGCTTAAGGTTTTGATATGATAACTCACACTGTTCTACAAACTTGAAAGCTCAAGGAAATGCCTGTAAGCACATATTAATGATCCAGTTTTTCTGGACTAAATTCACTTACATCGTTCCAAAAAAGAGGAGATAAGTCTGAACTGCTAAATCTGCCCTGTTTTTCTCTGGTGCAATGTCTTCTTTATTACTCAGAGAGAGGGAAAGGATGAGATGTGGCTTTATTTGAGCTAAAATTACTATCTAGGAAAACAGAAGTGCTTGGAGTTTTCATGTGAAGAGGAGCAGACAATTTTACTGAAATTAACTTGCCTGTCACAGGGTGCAAAGTTGGAAGACTTAACTAGTTGAATGCTGAATTTACGATGTTAATTTATTTAACCTTTGTATGTTTTTGTCCTAAGTGTTGTCTGAAGTTTATTTTAAGCATTTGAATCAAGAAAATGCTCACAAGGACTTTAAACATCATCCTTCAGAGTGGGGCATCCTAATTACCACCAAGAGAGCCCCATCAGCAGCATTCAAAGTGGCCACAGCACAAATCCCAGGGATACTTAAAACCCTGACTCTGCTGGTTCTGCGTTTTACTTTATATTCCTTGCAAGCATGATTGTTGTGAGAAGAGAAACAGAACCATGTGGAACATCAGCTCTGGATCCCTCCATCTCTCCCAGAATGGGAGTAGGGACTCTGCCTTCCAAGTTATTGGACCACCAAATGTGCCTCAGTCGTGCTGTTTGTTCCTGGTGGAAATGTTTCCAAGCAAGGGAGCTGCTTTTTCTCCCACTTCAGGCTTCCAATTTGTGTAAATTGGGCTTGTTTTTCAGCCTGGTGAGGTATTAGCTGTAATCTGGGTAAAAGCCATTTAACTTTGGAACCAGTATTGGGAGCACAGGATTTATTTGACTGGGAGCCATCGTTACGTTCAGCATTTGCAGAGTAAAATAAACCCAACAAATGCTGGTTATCTTTATTTCTTGCCACTCTTGTCACAAACAGTGGTGCTCTCAGCACTGCACGTATTCAAAAGTTCAAAGGCTGCTTCACATTAAACAGCTTTATTCTCTGAAAATGTATTCTTGTACCATTGCTGGAATCTCAGACCTCCCTGCTTGGTCATAAGTCCTCTAAGCCCCCATCACCTCTTTGCAACGATGCTTTTAATGAGACTCTGCAGCTCACATCTGGCTTTTACTACTGTGTGGATGTGTGACAGAAAACAGAGGGTTCCTTGTTTAAAAGTGAAGTCCTGAGGCTTGTAAGAAAGCAGAAGGAGTTGAAGGCAACTCTAAACAAAATCCATTTTAAATTGATTCGAGCCTATAAGAGTGTTTCTTGTATATCAAAGGCCTTAATTTCTTGTTAATGATAGGTTAAAGCTGTGTAGACCATTGCTCAGTATTGTTTTGTCTTTATTTCACTGTATTAATGCTTGGTTACTTTAGGGCAGCATCTCTACTCTGTAAATCTATTTATCCACAAAGAGCCAGTGGATACACATTCTCTGTTCAGGAGAGTGTCTCTGAACAAGGTATCCTTGTCCTCTGGTGGCAGATCGTGGACAACATTTGCAGGGGGAGCAGAACAACCTCCTGTCCTGTGGGCAGAAGGAAAAACACGCCGTGCCCACTGGAAAACTCCCAGGCACTGCCAGGGAGGAGGCAGAGAGGGGCAGCTCCAGAAGGGGTTTTCCTGGCTGGTGGATCCAAGCAGTTGGAAGAGCCCTTGCTGATCCAGCAAGCCAAAATCTCTGGTGTTTTGGGAAGGGGGAGGGAGCAGTTTTTCATCCAACATCTGCAGGATGACTCCGGTGCTGCTCAGGGCATTGGGATCTCTCTTGTGCTGCTCAGCAGAAGGTGCCTGCACAAAGCCCTCCCCTTGCAAAGTGCAGCAATACATCCACTGCAGGCATGGGAATTCTTATAACTGGCTGGGAATCTTGCGGACTTGTGCCATATGGTGTGGCAGGTCTCTGGGGCAGTGAGGATCGCCCGGCGTGGCTGTGGGGTGGCTTTGTGTGCTCTGTGCTGCAGAGTTCCTTTGGCTTTGCTGTCTTGTTGTTCTTCACCTCCTACCACTCCTTTCTGGTTTGTTTGAACTGATTCAGGATGGGGGCAGTTTCTCACTGCTGTGTGCTCTCAGCTGTGTTAACTTGGAATTTCCCCTAGACTCTGTTGCTATTTTCTTTTTTAGCTAATTTAACCACTCTGCTCCTGGTACCTGAGCTAACATAACACAGAGTGTGTGGGAAGTGCTGGAAATGGCAATTTGCTGTACCATGTAGGCACCTTCCCTGCTTTTGTACAGCTTCTTACAGCCAAGACCTCTAAATGATACCATATTTTTTCTGGTTTGATACAGGCTGATTAAGATAAAGGCAGGTTGTGTCTTTTTGTACTTTCCTTGGGTCTCTAATTTGACTTGCTTCTCGTCATTACTTACTTCATACAGAGAAATAAAAAGTGATTGAAATTAATGGCATGTGTAAAGCCATGAGAATATGGTATTAAACTAATGATACTTCAGGGAAAATAGGAAATTTGTTATTGTGGAAGTGTGTTCAGTCCGACTCAGAGTACACTGAAAAACACAAATGATAAAGCTAATCCCAACCCAAGGTTTGAAGAAAATAACTATTTTTTTGGTAACTTATTTTAAGGAATACTGATGTCCACCTCCTCAAAGATTTCATTAAAAAGATTCGTCTCTGGAGCAGATAATCTCTGGTAGCTGATCCTTGAGATTAAGTAAATGAGTGGAAAAAGCAACCTCTTGGTTGGGCCACATGCACACACTAATTTTGGTTAATATAAATTGTGAAGCTGGAAACTAAAACAAAACAGTACAGGGTAGAAAATGCTGTGACAAAGTATATACCTGCACAGATGGTTTTAGTTAAAAGGTGCCTCCAGAGCTTTTCTGTCACTGTTGTGGGTGCCAGGAATCCTGGGTGTCTCTTGGCTCGCTCAGCTCCACTGAAGCCTTTGCTTTGTTTGCAGTGTGGGGCTGATAAAGGCCCAGAGAACCATCTGTGAGGGAGCTGATGGGATTTCTGGGGCAGGTACCTTGCACTGCACCTGCACAGACTTCAAAATTCACCTTCAGCATAATAAACTGCTCTGCCAATGATTCAGAGCGGAGCAAGGAGGAACAATTTGTAGACGGACTTGAATGAAGCCTGAACGACTGAGCTTCAAATTCAAATTGCAGAATTTCCCTGCTTGTTTTTCACCTGCAGACCACTGATGGGCACGATTTGTAGGTCGGGGTGTGAGTTTTGCTTGGCAGCTCGTTCCTGGTGTGCTTGGCTGGGCTGTGGCCCTGCCATCCAGCCCTGCTGCCAGCCTGACCTTGGCAGGGCTGCCAGTCTCCAACCCGGCTCCATCTGTGAGAGAGAAAGCTCTGGGAAGTCTCTCTGTGCCCACAAATGCTTACTCTGCTCATCCCCACTTTCCTGATATTTAACAGATGAGGTCCTGCAATTTTGTTTTCTTCGAAATGACATCGTATTTCCTTTTTGCTCCTTATTTACCTCTTGTGTTTCTTGCCAGGAACGGAAATTCAGAAGACGTGGTTTTCTAGAGCCAAAGCAATCCTTGTGGTTTGGCATCTGAATCTATTCCAAAGCAAGAAAGGTCTACCCTCCCCTTTGGGTTTGGTCAGAATATTTACAAGATCTTTCAACCCAGACAGGGAGAAAAATTGTACGAAGGGTTAATTTGAGCAGATTTTTACAAATGCAGCTTGCCCTGTTCTTCTGGTGCAAGTATGGATTTTATTATGCTTTTTTTTATTGGTAATAAATGTCAGAGACTTCCAGTATGCATTAAATTTTGTACTTCATTGGTGTATTTATCAGGCAGCATGAGGTGCCAAGGAAACATTTCCAATCCTTTGTGGTATCTCTGTTCCTGTTGTGCCATATTCTGTAGCATTGGTGTTCTTCTTGGTGGCACATTACACTTTGTACAAAATGCTGCTCACTGTGAGTGAGGTTAGTGTAATCTGTCCTTAAAATTCAAGATAAGGAGTTTTCAGCACCTCCAAGTCCTGAATAGTTGCTTTTGTAGCACACAGCACGATGAGAAATGGAGCCGAGCAATTGAATGCAGGAAAGATCACCAAGGTCTAAGGGAAACAAATACAGGAAAAAATACTGTGCTGAACCAGCAGAAGCCTTTGCGTTGAACAGGCACCAGAAACTTTATCTTCTGGGGGCAGATTGTGTGATCTTTGTCTGGTTATCTGCTCCAGAAGCAGAGAATACTTGGGCCAGGAAGGTTTCCTTTCCCTTCATTCAGTCTCTCATTATGTGCCCTGATTTTTCCCTGCTTAACCTTTCATGATCACGCAAGGTTGGGACTTCGAGGATATTTTTTTGCTGTTCCCACAAAAGCTGTGACGTGAGGGAAGTGCAGAATTCAGCCTCATCTGCTGCAGCTCCTCACTTAATCCAAACTGCTGCAGAGGCACTGGAACTGCAGGGCTGGGTGCCAAATTGTTTTTGTCTACCTTTCCTCTCTCAGGGCTGAGCTGCAGGCATCAATACACTCGTGGTTTTTAAATGACAGACCCTGACCACCCCATCTGTAAGCACAGGGCAGCTCTCTTGTTTAAACTGGCTAATAAATGAGAGAAACTGAGGCACGTTGCTGTTTGGTGTTTGGGGATGTATAACTTGATGAAAAGAGCAATAATTACGCCAAATTTCCCTGATTTTAAGTTATTTTTGTAACTCCTAGATGTTGGTCTATGCAGGGTTTAACCCTTGCCATCAAGGGGTATCAATTTTGATGGTACCTTGCTCCCTTTTCTGAAGGACTTGCTCCCTTTCCTGGAGCTTGGCTTTTCAGAAGTGCTGGCACCAAAATCATCTGGGAGCTCATGTGGGGTGTGTGAGCTTGACAGCTTTGAAAACGAGACTTTTGGGTTGTAAAATGTTGTTTACAGCCTTAAAAGTAAAGTCACAGAGGGGGTGAGGCTGGAAGGGACCACAGTGGGTCACTGGTCCCAGCTCCCTGGCCAGGCAGGGCTGTCCCAGAGAAAAGGGCACAGGATTGTGTCCAGATGGCCCTGGAACATCTACAGTGAGGGACACCACACACCCTCTCTGGGCAAACTGTTTTTCTCAGTTCCAGAAAAGTAGTTTTTCATTTCCTGGTGCTGTGGCAGTGGTAAATAATCAAGTGTTCAGTGCTTTGGTTGGAGTCAAGTGCATCGGGGCAGAAACGAGACCTTAAACCAAACCTGTCCAAAGCTAAAAGCTGAAATACAGTTCCTCCCCCTCCAGATTAATGACACCATAAATTGAAACAAACCTGCAAAGTGCACCCAGGTCAGGGCTTCTTTACTCCTTCTGTCTTCACCGTGAGCCAAACACTCTTAAGTCTTTCCACTGCTACTTTGGGAATAGATCAGGCTCTAATTGTCCCTGTAATGAAAAGTTGACCTCTTGACTGATTATTTTTCTTTTACTGAATTAATTTCTTTTTGTGTTTGAACAGAGAAGAGACTTTTCCTGCCACTAAAGTTGACTGTGTTAAATAAGTAGAGCTGATATTTTAAAATAACAGTGGTGATGCTTCTCTTGCAGTGGGTTTTGATGTCCCCTGTAGGAACATTCTGGCACCATCAAGAGTGGAAATCAGTAGTCTCCCCATTAACCCCTAACCAAGGTCATACAAAAAATAAATACAGTAGAGTATATTAGAAATAAATAGGAATTTTTCATGAAGGATGAGCTGTATTTTCAGATACTTTTATCTGTTCTATAGCAGCTCGATAGAACTGATGGCTACAAAGAAACTAAAATATTTTTTTGTCTATTCCAGCCAACTTTTTTCCAAAACTGAAGCATCCTAGATCTTTGGGGGTTTTTTTGTTGAACCCTGACAGCATGAAAAACTCTTGTACTAATGAGTGTATAGTTTTTTTAACGAATAAAATTTTGAGTAATTATAAGTTAGCATTAGAAAACCACTCAAGATGAAATGTTTTATGAATAACAAACCTCTAGTGTGACTGTGTGACACTTTAATACTTTAGGTAATACTGTTTTCATTGAGTTCCAGGAAGCTGCGACCTGTACATGTCCTTTTATGAATTTTTATATCCAAGGAGGATTTAGAGGTCACCCACTTCCTTGGAATGTCTTCTCTTCAGCTAAATCACCAGCATTGTTCTTTGAAAAGAACTGGAGCAGTAATGAGATGCTGCCTTCTTTCCAAAGAAATATGGAGCCCAGAAAGAAACTCTGTGGGGAAACCAAACGCAACCATTTAATATTTTATGAAGAATTATTTGTCCTCCAGGGTTACTATTTCATGTTTTTATTCTAATAGATCTTGTTAAACAATGAGGCAGGTAACTCTGTCCTTACTTTTAATGACTGCTTTCAAAAAGGTGCAGCTGTTCATCAAGTTAACTGCTTAATTATAGTTCCCTAGGCCATTTACAAATATGCCCAGAAACAGTCTATCAGAATAGAGATTAATTGAGATCTTTTTTGTTGTCTGGGGAAAAATTTGAAGTAATTTTGTTGTCTGGAGAGAGTTTCAGAAAGTTTTCTCGATTTTTTTCCCCCGGTTTTATGAGTGAGCTCACAGGTGTCAGGGACTTGTGTTGGGGTTGTCATGTGTGACAATTTTTTCTCCAGCTCTAGACAGTCTGTCACTGTTTCTAAAACTATACCTTTGTCGAGGAGCTGCTCCAAAGTCAGTATCTCAGACTTTCAATCAACTCATGGCTGTGTGTTGGCTTCCTGCTGTGACTCAGAGGACCAAAAGAGCTTCTACTTCAGTGATCAACAGGCTCTGATAATAAGGCAGAAATGAAGAGACAGTGATTTTTCTTTGAACACCTCGCAAAAGTTGCTTCATTAAACCATCATCAGCGCAAAAAAAAAAAAAAAAAAAAATCTGTTCAAATAGGCAGTGCCTACCTGCTAAGAGGTTGGCATCCTGAACCATGTTTTATATTTGATGTATATTCTGCTTTTCATCAGTGCCTGTGGGCTTTATGAAGTGTTTATGAACTTCCTTGCTGCTCTCCTTGTGAAAGTGCATTAACCTGCAGGCTGGAGTTCCTCAGTCATTACATCACACCGCAGTAGCCTTAGATAAAACTGAAAGAGAACTTAAAAAATATATTTTTTTCCTCTTTTGGTAGTGTGTGAAGGTCCTGATCGTGCTCAGGCTCCTGTTTTGCTGAGCAGTGTAAAGCTACATAACAGGAAGATAATTTATTTCCCAGATACAATGGTAAGATAAATATAAACTTTACAATAACAGGTGGAGGCAGCAGATTGAGAGAGCCCAAGTTAATGATGATGTGGCTATAATTAAAGTATTAGCAGTGGTTATTCTACAACAGCTGCTTTGTTGTCTGGAACAACCTCTCCAGCTAAAGTAACAATGATATAGGTGAGAATGTAGCTTCTAATAAAAAACCTCCAAAAGGCATTGCCATCTTGTCCTTAATGCCAACTCATCCTCCTATTTCTATGCACTCACTGCTGATTTGTAACAATTACTGGACCTCTTCAAAATCTGCTCCAGAGGAGGGATCTTATCACAGTTGCAGAGCATTTAATGTTGTAGTGAGATGGGCATTTGCTTCTCACCCATGTAACTGTATTTTTTAAAAATTAAATATTTGTTCTTTGGAGAGAATTTTTTTAAGGTTTAAATAATTTTTTTAAGAATTGTTCATTCTCAGCCACATTCTTAGAGTCTATAATTTTAAGAATTGATGGAGAGACCAGGTGAGCTCCCATATCTGTTGAACCCTCACAGGCAACAAATGCAGGTGATGCAAAGACAGACATCCACTTCATTTCTTGAAAAGCTTGGAGTTATGAGGTCTGATGGGGAAGAAAACCAAGCTCAATTATACAGTGACAAATGCCCCTACAAATATATTCCAGCACCTCAGTTTTGACCAGAGCTGTGTCACTTAAGAGGGGCTGTTTTCCACTCAAGTAAATCGGCCAAAAGAAGTCCAGGCTGTTGTGGCCATAAACAGGAGCAGCTCTGAGGGAAGTTCCCCCTTTGACAGAGACTGACATGAACTGCATTTTCTTTCTGTGGTCATGCAAAAGCCCCAGTGATGTTTTGGTTTAGATTTCAAAAGGTAGCAGTTGTAGGCAGATGAGGAGCACAGGACATGAGGGAGGTGAATTCCATGGTGCTCTTTCACTCTGGTTCTCTCTGAAAACACCTGCTATAAAGTTATGACATATAAAAGGTTTATTTTTGTGGTCCTTGCCCTCATTAAGGTCTGCATGAGAAGCTGATACCTTGCCATTGAGGAGGCAAGGGATCTTTCAGTGTGAAAAGCACAGAATCTTGTAAAATTCTGTTCCCACCAGGAGGGAAATGCTTCTGTCCTCAACCCACGGATTTGTGTGTAATAAATGATTGGAACAAACATATCGTAACTGAAATATTCATCATATCCCATCCTAAAATAGTGACAGCCACCAACCTGAGGCAGTGGAAGGTGTCTCTGCCTGTGGCAGGGGGTTGGAGTGAGATGATACTTAAGATTCCTCCCAACCTCGGCCGTTCTGTGATTCCGTGATGATTCCTGGAGCAGTGCAGGGGAGGCAGAGCTGTAATACACCCACTCCTTAGTTTTTTGTTTTGATTCCAAGCAGTGCTGCCATGGGGATCTGCTGAAGGTGAGCTGGAGAAGCTCCTGGCATCAGTCCGAGCCAGCAGAGTCAGCAAGTGCTCATTAATCATCCTGACCTGCTCTGTCCTTGCAACTCTTCTGTGGTTTCCAGTGCTCTGAGCTGCACCTTGTCCCTCTGCAAGCAGAGCTAAAGAAGCAGCTGTTCCCAGAGAACAATTTCCTGGGAGAAGAAGTATCTCAAGTGTTGAAATATTTTTTTTTTTTTTTTTTCAGCACACAGTAGAAAATTATTCAGGTCAACAATTCATTGGGAGAAATTTCTTGAAAATGCAGTCAGTCTCCTTGGCTTTGGGTGATGCAGCTTTGCAACCACTCCATTCTGCAGTGTAAGCTTGCAAGACCTCAAACATGTTGTCTTTGCTCAGCACATCACATGTGTTAATAATTAAAGTTGGATTTCAAGGGACAACTGGGCTTTGATATGCAACTCCTCTGCCTCCTCCCTCCTCTGTTCATTAGGGACCTTTGGAGTGAGAGGAAAAGGCAGAGATTTTCATTCCACTTTTGCTTTGCACAGTGAAAGGGCAGTTTTTGAACTGCAGCAACAAATTTATTTTTTCATTGGTCTTGCTGATTGGATTAGCAATACTGCTGGCTTTATTACCCCTGATTAAAGTCAGGGCACTGGGGATCTGACAAATGAATTCTGTCTGTAGTTCACCCAGCACACACTGTTTAATCCTGTTGCTTGCAAGGCTTACCAAAATTGTTTAGTCACAAAGCTGGTTCTGTAAGTCAGCGAGGAGAGAAAAAAGGTAAATAAAAGATGACTCAGGAGGAAATGTGTTTGCAAATTATATAGACTTATATAAGCTCTACTGAAAGTCCAGAAAATCAGAGTGTTAAAAAGTTAGAGCTCTGAGAGACCTTTCAGTCCTCCAGTCTGTGCCTGTAGTGATGCTGGACTATTTTCTGTGCTGTACATCTTTTAAACATTACAGAAGGGAAATGATGTCTGAGTACTCTGCTCATGAAAATTACTCAGTGGTAAAACAAAAACAGAGAGCAGTACATATTTCACTGCTTTCTGTGTTCCTTGGACCTCAGATCTCCTACATGTAGAGGAATGATTACATTATTTTGCTTCCATAAACATTTTTTTCCCCCATAAGACTGAACACAGTAATGGCTCTTTGCTAACAGCGTTAGTGGTAGAAAAATTAGTAAGCTCCTATTTTTGATTGTAATTTTCTGTGGGGTTTGTGGTTTTCATTGCTCTCTAAATGCCTTATGTCTGCAGCCCTCAATTTCTGCCACAGTTTTCAGGCTGCAGCCCTGCTTGGCTCCCACCTTGCGCTGTCACCAATTAGGCAGAGCGTGGCCAGATTTTGTGGTGATCCCTCTGCATTGCCAAGGTTTCTGCAGTGCACTGTTCAGCCTGGCCTGCTAGTCCCTGCTCCTGGCTTCTCCTTCACTGCAAGAAAGGCTGGTTTGGTGGAGTTTTTTTTCAGAGTTTTGTTCTGCCAGCCTTTGGGAATCATGAGAAGGAAAGACAGGTCCAGGCAGGGGTGGAAAGGATAAAAGCTGCACTGAGCAGTTGGGTGCTGAGAGTGCAAGCTGTACAGCAAGGATGATGTATTCTGTGACCTCTTAAGAAAAAGCCCAGCCTTAAAAGAGCTTGCCAAAGCCTAGAGGGGTATGATGAGCTTCACCTTAAAAAGTGAAGTTTGGAGTCCCTGTCATTCTGCAAGTGAAGGTCGTGACTGGTCATTCCTGCGTGGAGCCTCTTAGTGCTCCTGGAGTGAAAACTGGGAGGTGCATCTGAGCTTTTAAAGTCTTGGTTGTGGGCCCTGCTCAGGAGTGAGAGTTGGCCTTGACTTTTCAGTGTTGCTGTCTTAATTCAGTACAGTAACATTGGAAATCTTCTGTTAGAAAACACTAAATTAGCTTTTGACTGTAAATGGAGGTTATATAAATGAGACGTGATAAATCAAAGCTTTTTTTTTTCCTTTTTAAGGGTGTAATTTGTACTGAATAATCTTGGAATGGGTTTTGTGGATTTGGAAGCTGAATATTACAATTTCAATGTGGCAGAAATATGTTTTGGTGGGAATTAATTCCCGAGTAACAGAATTATGTTTGTCTACTCAGCCTCTCTTCTCTCCAAGGCAGCATCTGGCTTATTCTCCTTCCCAATTTTACATTTGGATAAAGTCCGAATGAGGAAACTCTGGGCTGTTCTGCAGATCCCCAAGTAACTTAGGGAACCCAGTCCTGCTGCAGTCCTTCCCCTGCTCTGCTGGAACAGCTCCTGGGAAGTCTCTGAGTACACAAATAAAGGGATGATGTGTTTGTCTCTCTAATCTTCTGACTTTTGGTGAGAAAGGATTCACAGATTCACGGAATCTTTAAGGTTGGAAAAGACATCCAAAAATCACTGATTCCAACCTGATTTATTTATACTTTGTTGCATAGCTTGACCAGATGTGCAGACCAAAATCCCAGCGTGGACCAAAAATCCAGGAGAAGTTTTAAAGTGCAGCAACTTCTCTTGGTGTTTGGGTTTGTGTCCTGCTGTGGGCACAGGCTGTGTCCTCCCTCCCCAGGTGAGAGCTGTGGGAAGGCTGGTAGGACTGAGCTGCCGCTGCTTCCTCAGCAGCTCCTGCCTGCTTAATAATCCTGCAAAAACAAAGCAGGAGAGCAGGGAGCATCTCTGCTCCTGTTGAGGTGGTGTTTTCCCAGCAAAGTTGTTTTCACCTTGTTATCCTTTTCCCATTGCTTCTCTCTGTCCTGTTTGGGGGCTTGGCTTCTTCCTGTATTTTTTGTTAATAAATAGAAAATACACAGTGGCATTCAGATCTTGTTTAATGATGTTTGGGTTGCCTCATAAAACAAGATAATTGTGCAATCACAAAATGGTTTAAACATCTGATTTGGATGAGAAACAAAAAACGCTGTGTAATTGCTCTCTGAAACTTGTAACTCACGTGAAATGGATGTTATCAGGCAGATGTTCTTTTATTCACCAGCACACTCAGAACCTCTGGCTCTTAAGTGCCAGGATAAGTGAAACATGCTCAATTAGCTCAGTAGGCTGTGGCTGATCCTTCTGCCCAGCCTCTGGTTTCCCAGGGCTCTGCAGTGGCTCCTGACAATCTCCTCAGGCACTTGATGGTGCTACACCAGTGCACTGAGCCTGGGCTGCAGGACAGAAAAAAATCATAAAAGTTTGGGAACAACTTACAGCTGCCCCCTGAAAATGGAGGATTTTGTGATAAATAGGCTCTAAAATGGTATTGATGTGTAAAACCACTCACAAAACTTGCTGTGGAGTTACTTAGGTGGAAACCTCTCAACAAGACTGTAAAGATTTTAAAATCTGAATTCTTTCAGAAGTTGAACTTTAAAACCCAGCTTACTTTTTTTGCTGTACCAAAACTTAAACCACTCATTTTTATGCATGCTTTCTCTTAGGTTTCAGACCTGTTTGCATGTTCTGAAGTAAATTAAGTGACATTTCCTGAGGAAGGGCCACAAACTCCCAAGTGGATGCCACTTCTTCCACCAATCTGAAAGCAAATTCCAGAGAAACTTTAGCCTTTAAAGTGATATGTCAGGGGGCTGTTGACAGGTCTGAAAGGATCATCCTGATAAAGTACAGTCCCAGCAGTCCTGAAATCTCTCTTCTGAGAGACTCTCAAGTGCTTGGAAGTTCTCAGGACTGTGGAGTAGGAAATTGAAGAAGACTGGAAAAAATCTTTGCTAACCTGAGGATCTTTTGGTATTTCTGCTTCATCTTAGTGGCTTTCCCCTTGTCCTGTTAAGTGTCTCCTGTTGTTGCCAGGCCTTCAAGTCTTTCTTTAAGCCCAGGATGAGGCAGAAATGACTTTGTAAGGTAGTGTGAGCAGAGATTTTGTCCTTCTGTATTGAGCAAAGGCCAAACCCTGGATGTAAATGATAGTGATAGTTTTAAATCCAAAACTTGGTTCTCATTGCCCTTCACTGATGCGTTAACCAGCCGAGACTGGGATGTTTAATTTGTCTGGGTAAATTTCCCTTGAGGATTCAAATTAGACTCTTCTCCCAGCTCTCTGTTGCTGATTGCTGGCAGATTTTTTCCTTCTATCCTTTTGTCACTAACGTAAGAAGAAATTAATATCCTCAAACATAAACTCTTCTTGGTGCACAGATGGGACCATATTCTTTCAAGTGCATTTTCTTTGTGGTACCTCAGCTACTAAAGGCATTGTACATGAGTCTATAAAAAAATGAAAGGCAGAAATGGTGACTGAGGTTTGCATTACTCATCATTCTGAATAAAGCAGAGGCCTGAGCTGGAGATGCACTGAGGCAACACAAAAGGTGAGTGTAGACATCTCTGTCTTCTGCAGAGAAACTTCCAGGAATCCTCCTTCCTCCAGGAGAACTATAAAGTCTTGTTGCTGAATTAATTAATTGATAGGAAAGGGAAGTTTAGGTCGTAAAAGCAAATTAAAACCATAACCATCATACCACAAAGCACCTTCTAATTTTATCAGAAACACTGATCATACTTTAGAAGCATTTATAGGATCATTTTTCAAGTAAAATTACGACAAACAGAGGAAAGAAGCCATGTGCAAGCAAGGCTTCCAAACTAATTTTAGGAGACTGAAACAATGAGCAGATCCCAAGGTGCAGCACGGGACTGTAAAGGGATTGTAACTTGTGTAGTTGACAGTCTGAGAATCCATGTGCAGTCATCCTGAAATATTGTTAAATTAACTTGAAGTTGCCTCATGACAAAAATTGATTTTTTTGCCTCCTTACCAGACTTATCTTTCCTACAGGAGAAACAACCCCTATCATCATATTTGTTGCATTTAAAGTGTGCCTGGGCACCTTGAAATCTAGTCCTTGGATTGAAATGAACTAGGGATGGACACAGGTTTATTTCTGGTCAAAACTGAATTTACCAGCTGAAATTTTGGTGGGTTTTTAGGGGTCTGCTCTGGCTGTGCTGGAGAAGTCTGTTGAAGACAGCTGGGGCTGTGCTGTGCAGGAATATTGAGCTCCTGGTTCTCATTAACCTACCCAGGATCTCTGACATGGGCAGTCAGGAGATCATGGAAATATCCTGCCTTGCAGGACCTGTTTAATTAAAAAAATATAAAAATATTTTATATTTTTATAATATAAACTTACAGAAGTTATATATAAAAATATGACTTGTACTGGACTAGAGTGGGGGATTTAACCTTTCCAGCAAATTTGGATTTTCCTGGCAGTGAAATTGGGCCAAACCTTAGCAATGCCCTGTTTTGTGCCCTGTCACAGCTGCAGGGCACTGGAGGTGGGAGCTCCAGGACTGGGGTGATGGATTTCCTGCATTGTGAAGCTCACCTCTGGAATCAGGCTGCAAAACAGGAAGGTGGTTATGAATCTGGAGCAGCTGGAGGACTAAGATAATTTTGCAGCTAATTTTTCTGAGGTTTTTTTTAGTGTGTGATTGATTGCCTTGGAAAGAACTTAGAATTACAGTTTAGTTTAAGCCATTCTGATGATTCCTTTAACACATTGTCTTCCTTTGGGGTGGAAGAGGAGCAACAGAGTTTGAGCTCAGAGCCTGATGTACTTAAGTTCATGTAAGTTGTTCTGAGGCTGGTGCAGTAAACTGTAAATTACATATCAGTATTTAAAACTCTTCCATCCAGAAGCTGTTTCTAACTTTTTAATAAGAGTAGGAAGGATTTCAGGAAGTAATTTTGATAGTCATATTGTGTGCTGTGATAAGGGAGTTGCACTAATGAGGGCTGACTGAGATTCACTGATCTTGGGAAAGGTAGAATTGATAATTATTTCATCAGAGAGAGAAGATGAAACCACTTAGGGGGAAATGGTTGGTGTGGTGAGAGCAGCTCACGTTGTAGGGGAGCTCAGCATCCCTCCTGGAGGGTGGAGGGGGTTGAAAATGTGCTAAGTGGGAGAAGGGAAGAACAGGCAGCTGGTGTTTGCTAAAGCAAATAGTTACAGATTAAGTTGTAGGGCCTGGGAGGACTTGAAAGCACCGAGTGTTATTGGGGTTTCTGACACCTGGGGAGAGCAGGGGGAGCTCTGAAGGCACACAGTGTGCAGGTGTCTGGCAGCAGCCAGGGAAGGTGTGGAATTTGAGACTCCACTGGAGGTAAAACAATGAAGGGAGTGTTTCAACAAGGAGACTTTGAGCAGCACGGGGGAGACTGCAATGAGGGATTGTGTGATGGTGCTGAGACTCTGCTCACTGGGGCAGCTGAATTCTCCTCCCCCGGGAGCCCAGATGGGGCTCTCAAACTCCTCCTTTCCTGCTGAAATGGAAAGATTTGTGTTTCCTCACCTCACAGGAGAACTCTGATAGTAAATTAAGAGATTCTCATGGAATAACATAAGCCTGGGACTGGGAGAAACTCCTGGGCCACTGGCAGAATTTCCAGCTAGAGCCAGCAGATGTGTCTTATTAATCCCTCTATAAACTTGTTAAGCAATTATTTTAAAAACCTTATATTCTAGTATTTGTGTCTTTCTTTCAGATATTACTGTCATTAAATATTTTTTTTTCATTGCTGTTGCTGGTACACCATCTGGCAGTGGATGCAGAATTCTAGTTTTTCCAAGGTTTTCTTCAATTTCTCCTGTTGGGTTTGAGGTTCCTGGTTTAGTACCACATGTAACTGCAAAGAAATGAAGACCTGAGGGACTTAACCACTATTAATGTTTTTATTTTATGACCCATGTGCAGGCAACACTCATTTGAACACAGAATTTTGACTGGGGAGATGGAAATTTTGCTTTTTCATATGTGTTTAGTAAAACACACACTTCAGAGCACAAAATATTTATAGATCCTGGACTTGTTGTGTCAAGTCCCTGCTTTTTTATTCTGGAAATTAAGTCAGATAAATCTGAGAAAGGGCAGCAATAGGAGAGGTGAATCAGGTTGATATTAAGAACCTTGATCCAACCTTTCATGGCAAAAACAAGCAAAATGTTGTGGTGATGATTAACAGGAATATCAAATGTGAGCAACAACAACATTAAACAGGAAAGGAGAAAAAAGTGATGGAGAACAAGGATGAAATTATGTTTGAAGATGGTATTTTGGTTGCTATGACATTTCATTTAAAGGACATTCTGCTGTAGGTGAAATGCAAATTTTTTTTAAAAAATGCAGGCAAAATTCTAGATTCTTTTGCACAACATTTGTGCACACGAGGTACAACTTTTTGTGGTGTATTTTTCTGCCTATTTATATGTAATTAAACCACAGTGCATCAGCTCTGATTTTCAGAAAGCAGATTTGTGGCATTAATGAAACACTTCTTGGTACTATCTCACTTTGTTTTATCTTAAATCCAGTCATGGACAGAGGAGAGAAAGAAAACCTTAGGTCACATTTTTTCCCCCATACAGGTTTGAGTGCAGTTCTTTCCCCTCCTTTTCTCTTTCTGGTTCAAGAGGAAGCAGAAATGGCTGCTGGTCTCATCTCATTTCTCACCTCATCTCTTAACTGGCTGTTTTATATAAGTTCATTTTTACTTGGGTTGGTGAAGGTCACGCTCCTCTCTGATGTCATTAACTGTGTGACACCTCTTATCAACCTTCATTTCTGTAATAAATCTCAGAAATGACAGCTGGGATGTGGGATAAAGTCCTTTTGCTGCCCTTCCGTGTTTGCATGTTTGTTTTGTGGGCACTGTAATTACGTTCTCCATTTTCTTTGTTTACAAGGTCAAGGTACGACCCCTGTTTCCACCTTGCCATCCTTTGGAATTGCAGCTCCAGCAGTTAAGGTTGATATTAGATATATCTGCTTCCCCTCCAACAGCTCGGAGAGCAGAGAAATCAACTGAACACTGATATCAAGTTCTGTTGATGCCACTCTTTCTTCAGGCCACTTTGAGTCACACTCCAGATAAACATTTCCGTCCCAATTATTTGTATGTGTAGCAAATTTTTGCTTATATTTGTATTCCATTTTGATACATTTATTTGAGGCAGAATTGGCTATAAATGTGAGTCCACACGAAACAAAAAGAGTATTTTTGTGCTTCAGGCTGCCTCAGTGTGTTAAGCATCCTGTCTGCCACTTGGATTGTGGATCCTCTCATCCAAGCTAACTTGCAGGCTGACTCCAGGCTTCCAAGAAAGCCTTGGTGTGAGCCACGCTGCCTCCACCCTGGAGCTGCGAGTTGTACAGCTGCACTGATCCTCCATATTTACAAAATGATCACTGTGAAAGGAGAGACATCCCTGTGGCAGCTGCTGCTGTTCTGGGTTCCTGGCCAGGATGGCAGCAGAAGAGCACATCAGCATCCTTGGTGCCATACGGCTTGAGACTGTTGTGTCGCACACCATGTGCAAGATGAGAGAGAATCATTTCAGCTGAGTATTTAGGGGAGGCTGCTGGGTGTTTTAGGTGCCTCTGTGTCCTCATCTTGACCCTTTCTCTGCAGAGTGTCTGCTTAGTTAAATCTTGTCAGCGTGACGGTTTGTGACACAAACCCTTCCTTATATCGGATAAATTAGTCTTGTGAGAATACTACTCCAATGATTGATTTCACCCCGTGTCTCCCTCTCCCCATCTCTCCTTCCTGTTGTGGGCAGGTTTACATCCTGACATCCCCTTTAAGTGTCTGAATTAACTTTCTTTTGTGAGTCTTATCCTGTGTGTTAGACAAGCCCGGTGTTGTTGGTGCAGCTGCTTTCTAGTTAAGCACTCATATTTGATATCAAATGCCTCTTTTTAAATGCAAACAAAACATATTCTGCCAAAATGAAAACAAAGCTTGTTAAGCAAAGACCAGGCACACAGGGCTTGCCTGATGTTCAGAAGTTATTTTTCTTTCCGCTGTGAACTCCTGTCAAAGCCTAGAATCCCTGAAAGCAAAAAAAAAGAGCCTTGATTCACTTCTCGTGCCCTTGGGGAATATAGATGGCAAAAAGATTTAAAATTCTGATCCAGCTGCTTCAGAAACATGCCATCCAAGATAAATTATTTTCACTCCACAGCAGCAAGGAAACTTTTACACTGGGGCTGTTCCTTTTGAACTGGTGAGGGGTGTGCTGAACAAGTGTCTCACCGAGCAAACACTGTCGCCTTCCTGGCTGGGGCTGGTCCCTGCAGCTGCCAGACTGCTGTCTGTCCTCTGCTATTGATCACTTGCCTGGAAAATGAGAAGATAATTAAGAGTCTGGAATTTAATAGGGCATTGTTTGAAAAAACAAGGCATGGGCCTAGATGGGAAAGGATTCCTGGTGGAAATCACCTGGAGATTGTATGTTTCACTTAATCTGCGGATTTGCCTCATAAATCTTAACGGTTCTGTGCCGTATTGAGTGAATTTAGTGTCAGCAGATTTTAAAACTCTGTCTAAAGTGTCTAATGAATTTATAAGCCACTAGAGAAGAGAGGATGCTTTGCTTGCAGCGTGGAGCTTAATTTGATATTCAAGGTCAGCACATCAAACTTCTTAATCAGGACCGTAATGAGGAGAACATTCCTGCTCGAGCAAAGGAGCAACAAATAGGATCAGAGCAAAAAAGGAGCATTTACACAGCTGATTAGCATGTTCTTGTTTTAGTCTCCTGTCAAAAGTAGTACCAAAATTCTTGTACACTCTTCCATTTAACTGCTGCATTAAGGTGTAAAAAAAAAGTTTCCAAGGGATTGGTAAATGGCTCTGAGACCACATCATCCCATTTTATTAGCAAGGTGACGGTGTTCTGGTGCCCTACATTTCAAATGGAAAATCTGAAGCCTTCCAGTTTTAATGTATTAAATGTTCCCTTAAATTGGGCCGCAGTAGAAGCGGAGCATGGGGAAGGAACTTTGAGGAAAGCTCTGCAAAGGATCTGGGAGCTGCTTTGGGGAATTAGTGAAGGTATTCTGTTTATATTAGCAAATGAAGATAAGAACTCCTCAGTTCTTTTGCAGCAGAGTTAAAATCTGAGTCCTTAGGGCACCCTTTTAGACGGAAAAACAGTATGATGCTTTAATAATTTTATTTGTACAGCTGATAACAGGAATTGCTTCTGTCTTCACAAGCTGATGTCCAGGGGTTGAAGCAATAGTGTTCAAGTATAGCTCCTTTCTCTGAGCGCTTCAGGCATTTGACCTTCACTTTGCCCTTCAGCTGGGGTGTTTTTGGCTCTGCATCTGCAGACAACACAAGTGGAATGTCCAAAATTATTTCAGGCTGAGATACTGTCAATATGTCATCAACTACAGCCCTACTGGGGAGTTTTAAAATTCCTTCCAACACATAATGGATATATCTGTTTAAACACTTCTTAAAATTCTGAGGAGACAGACAAATCCGGCAGAAAATCAATAGGGTGTTGCTGGTGGCTCTATTATTTATTAATTTCAGCACCATCCAGGGCTGCCAGGTGAATACCAAAGGCCAGGATTTTTTTTTTTTTTCTTTTTAGTACATTATGAAGATAATATCTTATGGGGGTGGGAGGATAATTTGAAAGTCTTTTATCAGATAAATATCTCCAGAGGGTCCATCAGCTCAACTCCATTCCTTTTGAAGTCTGGGATTCATTTTAGAGTAAAACCTGGGTATATAGACTAATATTTGCATGGATTTCTGTGGAGTTACTTTTCTTCACAGTGTTTTATTTTCTCTGAAATTAGAATATGTAACCTTTGGTGTGATTCTTGTGTCCATGATGTTCTGTAATCTTTCTAGGAAATGAATTGAAAAGCCTGGTATATAGAAATGCTTCCTTTTCCTCATTGGCCTATCTGGTGTGCCTTATAAATAAAGTTTAGAAAAGCTGCTGCACTAAGTATATTTATATTGACAATAAATCTATTTTATCACAGTACAAGCCATTAATGCTCATCGTGGGTGTCCACTATAAATTGGCAATATCTTGGGGCAGTTCTCAATGGTAAGTTGTGATTATGAAGGTATTAAAGCCAGGCACTCTCCTCAGAGCAGTGATGACTCCATCTGACTTGCAGATCTACTTCCTGCAGGTATTTACAGTCCACCCTGCTGATGGAAGAAGCTGAAATAGGTTCTGTTTGCTGACTTGCTCCTGGAAATGGAGGCAAATCCACCTATTCTTCTTGGGAGAGCTCTAATAGCAGGATCTTTCAAGGCCAGTAATATATTCAGAATAAAAAAAGAAAATTGATAATGCATTTAGATTCAGAATAAAATTGCTGTGGTGTTAAAAACCAGTGTGGGGAAGCCAATAAACTGATCAAAGATCTCCTGGGAATGGGACAATCTCCTGGACCATTCAAAAAAGTACTGGTAGGATGGAAGTGTATTCTTTTGCTGCAAAAATGTACCATTGTAAGGGAAAAGGTGTCAGGTTTTGTGGTTTTATCTTTCTTTTTCAAAGGTGAACTGCAAATCTGAATTCTGTGCAAAGCCTGACCAGCAGTACACAAGGCTGGAAAGGGAAACTGAGTCTAGAACTAAACACTGATTGTTCTGATGTATCCCTAGAAGCATGGTGAGGTAGGATGCAATGGCACTTTTCAGGAGCATGGTGGCCAACTGGAAGTGCCCTTTTGGGGGGAATTCAGGGCAGCTAGATCAGTCTGGGTAACCAGCTCCAGTTTTCTGCTGCTGTGGGCCAGCCGTGCCCCCTGAGTCCTTATCTATTTTTGTTTTCAGAGCAGTGTTGTGTTTTCATTTTATTCTCTTCCCTTTCCTGCTCTGTGACCAAGTGACCACTCTTGAGGTTCCCTTTTCTGGCCACCACCCCATTCTGTGCTCCTACAGCAGCTTCCTGAGCCTCCTCCCAGCTGGGAGAATGTTTCCCATTTCCCACAGACCTGGCTGATGTCCTGCACTGTTGGAATTATAGAAACTTACATTTTGGGATTTTGGTATGTAGTGGTATATGTGGGGCAAGATGGAGACTTTAGGGTGGAGGATAGTTGTTCTTTTCTTCACCTTCTTCCTTCTTCATGGGTTTGGGTGGTTTTCTGTGGTTGGGTGAAAAAGATCCGCATTGCAGGCCTTGGGTGGTCGTTATTGGGTCAAAAGTATATAGGTGTCATCTCATTGGGTGATTATCTCTCAAATAACCTTGGAGAGATTCAAAGGCACTCCATTTTACCTCATTTCTCTGACTTGCTGGTTAGAGCTCACAGCTCATGAGTCTGCAAATAGATAAGAAACAATAAACATCCAAGTCTGAATGCAAACTGTGACTCCTGTGTATTAATCCCGATCCTGGCAGGGAAAAAGAAGACAGAACTGTCACCCTGCACAATGCCAGACTTCCATGCCCCTGGTTAAATGGATGGAGGGATGGAGCCCAGATGGCTGGAATGAGCTCCAGGTGAATGGACTTGCCTTGTGGCTGCTGTTCACCCCAGAGCCGTGGTGTTTCCTCACCCTCTGCCCGTGTTTGAGTTAGTGGTATGTGCCTGCTGGTGTTCACAGAGTGGGCATTGAATTTCACATTTGAATATTACGTTGACTTTCTGAAATGGTTCTCTGGGAACTTTGCAGTGACAGGAGGGCAGAATGTCAGTTTTCACAGCAAGTGTCACATCCCTGGATCCAGTTTGGATTCAGAACTTACAGTTTATTCCCACCCTGTGCTAGGGAATCTTGTGGCAGGTACAGAAGTGGCGACCTCCTCTTTAGCAGTAATGAGGTTGTTAACTAATTGTTTCTTAAGACTGGAATTATCCTCCTGTAGCCATTCCAGAACCTTTATCTTACGTCATTTGTTAACTAATTGTTTCTTAAGACTGGAATTATCCTCCTGTAGCCATTCCAGAACCTTTATCTTACGCCATCCTTTTCCTTCCGTGTATCGAGAATAAAAAAAATTTCTAGAAAGTTTTTCCGTCATTATAATAGACTGAAACATTTTATAGCCAAATCATAGCACAGTTTTTTAATGCTGCAGTTTAGAAGAAAACGTCTTATGAGGTTTTTATACTGTATTATTTCAATACTATTTCATTCCTGTTGTTGGGAATGTGCCATTCCCATTTTGGCCTCCATGCTTGATCTGTTATTTGGAATGGGGGTATAAATTCTGTTTGGACAGTTTTAGGTGCATTGTAGGTTTTGTGACTTAAGACACAGAAATAGTTCAAACTATCTAAAACTAGTGGAATCTGATCCTGAACTCTGGAGTCAAAGTTAACAGTAAAAGTGGTTTTATCCTCATTTATAAAAATAAAAACAGAAAAAGCACATGTGATAGTAGTTTTTAGAATCCTCTTTGGAGTTTGAATCTCAGAGTTGTTTTTTAGTTTAATGAATCTAAGTACTTTGCTATCTATTCCTGTGTTTGTGTACATAAAATCCCCTTTAAATCATGTGTGGATTAGGTCAAGTTCAGTCAAGGAAGAACCTTGTCCAAACACAGTAAATCATGAAGTCACACATGAAAAATAAGCTTTAATCCACTTAGCAGGTTCTCTGTACAAGAGCTGTGAACCATTTTATGCACTTGAGTGATGGGGTGTGGATGTAGAACTCCTGTGGGAAATTTATGAGTGGATATTTGGGAGAAGGTATGTGCTGCAAAGGCAGGAATTCTCACTCTAGTATTTCTTTGTGGTTTTAACAGTAATATGCATTTTTGGGGGAGGGTTATGGTTTTTTCTTTGTTTTTTATTAATTCTATTGGTGGTTTCTCCTTGCCAAGTGGACTGTGTGGCTGTCTGAGTCTAGTGCAGCTTATTGTTTCATTTGGAATTCCAATTTGCAATAGAAAGTAATTTCTTAATGTCAGATTTGAATTAGCATATTTTTCTGTAATATATTTGAGCATGCAAATATTGCATTCTAGTTTATGGTATCAGAATACCTGCTAAATACACTTTTATCTTCCCCTTCACTAGGAAAGTCATTGTTACCTGAAATATATTACTTTTGTTGGAGACAGATATTTTTCATTTTCAATAATTTATTACATATAAATCTTTGCTTATAACTTCATGAAGCCTTCAGGCTGGAGGCATTGTTGAGGAAGAGTTATAGAAAGCAATAATTTTTTATATGTTCCTAATAAATGGAACTAGGCCAGGTAAGGGTATAAAAAAGTCAATCTGCAAGAAGCAGACATGAAGCCAGTGGATTGCATTTGTGTTCTCATCTGAATAAGAAGCAGTGCAGATGCTACAGAGAGTTCAAGTAAGGTTTGTTGTGCATGTGGGTACATAAAAAACTCAGTGAAAGGAGAATTCTTATTCTGGGTGAGTTATTTCTTTCTTCCAGGGAGCCCAGAAAGGGGGTGTGTGTCAAGTGGTTGTGTCCCAATGCACTTTGGTTTTCTTGGCTTTCAGATGCAGAACAACCCATCAGATCTAAGTTTGCAGCTGAATTGTGAATGTCATTTTTCACCAAATGAAGTTGTATATCTCCTGGCTGTGTGAAGCTGATTTTCCTCATGCAAACCCATGCACAGGGACAGTTGTCATGTTCAGCCTCACCTTGTGATGCCAGTGCCACCATTAAATCTGAACAGTTACTGCTGAGTGACAGGGACAGAGCAGCCAGGATTATAGAGCTGGGGGGTATAAAATACAAATCTGATTCCATGTCCATATATTTGTGTATTAAATAGCCCAAAGAGAACAACAACAACAACAAAAATTTCCCCCTGCAGCACAGACATCTTCTTGGCTGCCTCTCCCACCACTTATTATCCTAAAAAAAAATTACAGGTGTACTCTGACACCACCTTGGTGCCCTCAGAGCAGCAGGTAAGAGCCTGCAGTGCCCGTGCAGCTGTGTCAGGTGTAAAATCAGCGTGCCAGGGAGGGCACAGCCTCACCTGAACCGTGCTACTGCTGTAAATATCCTGTGGGACGGCAGAAGCCAGGGCTGTGTCCTTGCCCTTCACATTCCTGCCTCACCTGGGGAGGAGACTGAGCTCCTCCTGGCTGTATTTGTCAGGGTTCACTCCCTGTTGTTGACAGCACTTGAGGCTGTGCTCCTGTTGCACCCACTGCTGGCACCGTGTCAGTGTCACTGTCCCCTTTGTGCCTCCTGTGCTTCAGTGGCAGCTCCTGTTTTGGCGCCTGCACAGCAGCAGAAATCCTGTGTTGTTTTTTTTTTTAATGGGAGCACAAGGAGTTGAAAATTTCAGAATTCTTACTGGTGGAAATGATGGTTTGCAGGTTATTGGATACCTTGAGAAAAATATGTTTGTGTTTGTGCTAAAGAGAGTGAACATCAGGGTCAGCCTTGGCACAAACACAACTGGGAGCTGTGGGAGAGTTCAAGGCTCCTGGTGTTCAGGTATGGAAAAAATACACTAAAAAAATTAAAATAAAACTCCATCTGGATTTTTTTATTTTTTTTTTTAGGGGGAAAAAAAAATAGGTAACTCTTCCAAATCTAAGAGTCTTAGACAGAAATGGTGAGTTGGAGTGTGACCTTCCCCAGTGTGGGGATGTCTCTCCCGTCTGTGTCTCCCCAAGTCAGGGCTTTGCTGTTGGGAGCAATGCTCAGTCTGAGACTCTACCTGAAGAAAAAGATTAATGTGTCAGTGCTGGCTTAAGTTGTCAAGCACGTAATATTTCTTTTTTTTTTTTTTTTCTAAAAAAGTAATTACTAGTGAAGTAAAGGATGGGTTTAGGCATTCCAGAGGTTTGAACTGACATGAAGTATTTGGTGCTACTATTCCAGGAGGTGATTTATCCTGGTGGATCCAGAAGGCTGGGGCAATGAAAATATTTCTGGTTACTTTTACTGCTTACCATGCATAAAATCCCTGAAAGAGAAGTATCTGAACCATCCTGAAGAGTAATACTGGAAAGAAACCCAGGATGTGTGTGGTTCCTTGCAGTTTGTATTCATCATCTCACTCCCATTGTTTTCTTTTTGTTACCTGGAAAATTCCAGTATACCATGAATAATATTTACTGCTGAAACACCCCAACACTTCCACTGTGTTTATAAAACCACAAGCTGCAGGCCTGTAAATGAAGTGAAGGCGAGATGATTTGGCTGATTACCCATTTTCACAATGATGGGTTTCCTTGTTGCGTGTGCGAACTAAATGATGATGTTGAAGTCACGACTGCACCTTGGCAGCCTTTGAATTTGGATGTGCAGAGCTTTCCTTGAGGTAATGTCAGAGCCTTGGTAGCACAGAGAGCAGTAATTGATGGGACTGATCTGCCAGTGAACCCTGCAAGGTGGAAGAAGAATAGCAATGACTTGCAGGAGCTGCAGTAATGAGCCAGTCTGTGTTTTACTCTGGTTTTTTTTAGGTGTGTGCAGCTGCAGGTTGCTCAGACCAACTCTGTGCTGCCCAGTAAAGGGCATCCTCATCTAACCCCCCCAGAATTTTAGTTCTCATTAATTTCAAATAGGTCTGTAAACTGAGAGATTTCATGGGTGGTATAAATTCTCTTGTGCTAAAAAGGGATTTTATTTTGTTTTTCTTTTCATAAATCTAACTTCTGAGCAAAAATCCTTGTGGTATTTTGAGCATGGCTTTTGTGTTGTTTCATACCAAATTACAGGATGGTTTCTTGTATGTAACAAAGCAGGTGGCTTAACTTACTCAGGTGTTTAAAAGAAAGAAGAGTTTCCTTCTGCTGAACAGTCCTTAAACTAATAAAGTATAACGTATTATGTATGGTATAATATTAATAGACTTCTGAATTTACTGAAAGAACTCTCTGCAAAGAGCTGGCTTCAAACAAGGGCTGCAAAATGTCAGACTCACATTCTCTAATTTTATTCCCTATCCAATATATTTCAGGTTTCAAATGATGCTTTTGCTTGCTTCTTGATATAAAACACTTCACCTGAAAAGCTCCTCTCCTTGGCAGGCACTGCTGAGGTGCTTCTGAGGACCCTGATGCTCCAGGAGGTGCCTTCCAGCAGGGCTCACCTGGGCAGTGCTGATGCTGAGCTGAGAGTTCAGGGTTTTCTCAGTCTGGTGAATGTGGAGCTATGGTGGGATATGTCAGAAAAACCACCAAGTCTCGCAGGCCTGATGTTGAATGAGATGTTTTCTCATGTTTTTTTTTCAATTCTTATCAGTGAAAAATGCATGTAAGAGTATGATGTGAAAGCAGAAAATTGAGGGGATTAATGAAATTGGTAACAGACAGGCTTATCTCTCTGCATGTTGTGTGACACACCAACAGTGGTTTGCACAGAGCTTTGGCAATATGAGAAAACTGGATGTTTAATCCTTAATTTCCTTGGTTTTTCCCTGTCCTCTGCCTGCACCTCCAGCCCTGGCAGCACTGCTAAATTTGAATTTGTTTGTTAGAGTTAAGGGGAGGGGAAGGCGAGTTTGTGTTGCTGAAGATCAATGGCAGCACTTTCATTGACATCCATGGGGTGAGAAAAAACAGCACCCAGGAATCAGGGATGGGGGAAGGAGTGATGGGCCATTACTGTTTGGATCTGAGGAGAGGTGGGAGTTAAAAGGGTCATGAAGTTTATGCATTATTGACAGAATACCCATAATGACTCCTTAGGAGCTATTACACGGTGATATGTGAAGGCCTTAGTTGGGGATGGTTTAATTTATGAATCATTTCTGTGATGGATTGCCTGCTCTGTCAGCCTGGCTGCTGCACTAACTCGGGGTTCTTAATTCATTATGGAAGATTTCATGCAAAGTAATTGCTGTACAACACCACTCCTCAGGATGAAATAACGTGGCTGCTCTTCCCCTCCTCCTGCTGGTGCAAGCTTTTGTTCACAGTCTGAGCAATGTGAGTTTGTGGAGTATCATCTGGAAAAGCTTTGCAAGGGAGCAGCTCTGCTGAAGAAAGGAGTTCCTGAAATGCCCAATGTTTTTGCACTTACAGCTCTAATCTTTCATGTTTCGGCTCCATTTCTGTCTAATGAAGTCTCATGTTCTCATGTTAATTCCGGCAGAGGGAACATATTGAAATTCTTCCTTCACAAATCCTCCAGAGGAATTCGGGACTTGGTTCTGAAATATCAGGAGTGAAATTTAAAAAGGTCTTTTTTATTATTTTGGTGGCTTTTCCTGTACAGTCTTGAACGAAGCTCATAATCTTTCTCTGCCTTTCTCTCCTCACTGCAAAGCAAAATTGCCCATGTGTCCTTTTTTTAGAGAAAGTGAAAAATTACTTTTTCTAGCACCACAATCTGAAGAAACTCAGTTTTGTAGTATGTGGAGCCCCAAAAAAGTACAAACAAGTTTGGAATAATTAGACAAATTATGTTCCCACCTGCAACACTTGGATTCTGTGGCCCAGATGCACATTTAGTCTTGGGAAATCTCAAAAGAATGCAAACAGAGTTGAGAAGAATGGAGCACCCCTCAGAGAAGGAAAGGCTGGGAGAATTGAAATGTCTGGAAAAGAAAAGCTTTGGAGTCACCCAATTGTGGCCTTCCAGTCCTGAAGGGAACACAGGAAAGATGGAGAGAGACTATTTACACGGGCCTGGAGTGACAGGACCAGGGGGAATAACTTCAAAATGAAGGAGAGCAGGGTTAGATGGGATATTGGGAAGTAATTTTTGCCTGTGAGGGGAGTAAGTCCCTCTGGCACAGGGTGCCCAGAGAAGCTGTGGCTGCCCCTGGAAGTGTCCAAGGCCAGGCTGGACAGGGCTTGGAGCAACCTGGGATAGTGGAAGGTGTCCCTGACCGTTTCAGGTGTGGAACTGGATGGGTTTTAAGATCCGTTCCAACTCAGGCTCTTTTATGATTTTGAAATTCTTCCTTTCCCTCCTGATATGCTGATTTCCCAGTCCTGGAGCAGGCAGGCAGGATGCTGACCCAGGTCAGGCTGTGATCATCAAGGGCACACTGAGGACTCACCTGGTTCCCCCTGTGAGCCCTTCCCAGCAGGGACTGCCCTTCCTGGAGGACAGAGCACAGTGTGAGGGTAAAGTCCTCTTCTCCAAGACCTGGAGGAGCTCATCTCCTGCACACAATGCAGGGCCATGCAGGGATGTTGGAGTCAGCCCCAGAATGAGGAGCTTGTTAATATGGTACATGCTTAATTTATTCTGCTCCTCAGGGGGTGAGCGGCGAGTCATTACTGAGCAAGAGCACAAACACAGAAATCCAAGGCATGGTTTTGATAGTTATTTTAAAAATCTTAATTCCTTCATTCTGCTTTCCTAATTCAAAGCAGGGAATGGAATTGTACTATATTCTTCTGGGAAACACAAAAACGGATTCCTCTGGGGGAAAAAATTCAAATTTGAATATAAAAATAACTCGAGTGATCCTTTTTCTTTCCATTAGTATGTCCTCTTTTTGAAGTCTAGAGATGAAATCTTGTAAGATTTTTTTTTTGTCTTTTCCTTTCGAATAAGTGGATGAATAACTTAAAAGTGCAGTCCCAGAAATCTTGTAAGAGGCTACAAACTCCTCTGCCTTGGACAAGATTGATGAGGTTAGCCTGACTGGCAAGTGTGCAGTTTTACATGCTAATAACAAGGAGGTTGTCTTGCAGGGAAAAAACACATTGCAAAGTAAGTGTGGAATGTTTATTAGTCCCAGCAAAGTGCAACGGAGACACTACAGATGGTGTAAAAGGAATGTTGTGCAGGAAACATCAGGCATTGTGTGTTTCTTGGCCAAAACCCATTTGTTTTATCACGGGTCTGTGAGGCCTTGGTGCAGACAGACATCCTCACCCCATCCTGGGGGCTGCAGACATTGCCCAAACAGCCCCATGGCTCCAGAAATCAAGGGTGGGTAAGACCTCGTGAGCAAACCCTAAGGCGACCCATACTTGGTTTCAGGGGCTGTGGGCGCTCGTCTCCGCCGGGCGCCAACACAAAATCCAGGACAGGAATTCTGCCCCTCCCCTGCTCCCAGCAAAGTCTGGGATGAGGAGAAGTTGGATGGAGAGTGGTAAAGAGCCTTCTGCATTGGGAGATACCGAGCTTTCGTTTTGCTGGTGGAGAGGGAAAGCAGGGAGGGTTTGAAATCTCAACGTCCTTTTTGTCGTAACTTGTAAATTTGAGGGAGGTTTTAAGGCACAGTGACTGGAAACCGAATGAAATTTGTCCAATCCTGATGCTTCATAGATGGTCCTTTTTCTGTGGGAAGCACCTTGGTGTCATTGGCTGCAGCTGCTTTGTTTTCTTCTCCCTTTTACGTAACCTACTACTAACTAAAATCAAAATGGGATTAATTTATATTACTGTAATTTTAGGATGTGGAAGGAGATCACAGTTTTTTTAATGCTGTACCTACTTTTCTCTAAATTTTCATCTTCAAGAAGAGAAAATTAAGATAGTTTTCTTTTTGAGAATGTTGGGTTTATACAATAAACTCATCAAAAATATCCTGTAGTAATGACTGGTTGTATTAACCTTCCAGTACCCCGACTTCATTTTTTTAAGTTTGTTGGACAAACCACTTGAGTTTTCATTCAGCACAGCTAAAGATGTACTCGCATTCCTGTTTGCCAAATTAGAATGGAAATTTCCAACAAACTATTGTGGTGTTACCAACTGCAAATAAATCAAAGAAAAAGCTGGCAAGAAGCAGGAGAAATCTGTGATTCCTGGTATTTAAAAGGGTTATTTTTCCCAGTGAATGTGGGAAAAATTATTCTTATCCTTTTTAATGTTATTCTTCTCCTTGTTAATATTTCTCCTGGTGTGGATCTGATCCTATTTGCCTGTGCAGGTGTAGCTCTCCGCACTAATTATTCCAATATATCTTGGATTTTGAGTCCCTTGAAGCAGCTGACAAACGTAGTGGACCAAGGAATCAGAACTTTGCTGGAGAAAATTCATCCCATGACTTTGGGGTTTGGCTTTGCTTCTGGGTACAGACAGAAAAATAAAAATCAAGGAAGATTGGACAAATAAAAGCATCTCTTATATGATCAGTTGTTGACAATAATCTCAAACAAAACAAGCCACCTGCTCTAAATATGCTCCAGAATTCATTATCAGTGGCTTTCCAAGCTCAAACACTTAGAAAATAAAGAAATAAGGAAAGCCTTAAATTGATTCTTCACTATAGAAACAGAAAGTTCAAAAATTGGAAGACTCTAGCAAGAGTTTGAAAAAAAAAGAAATAAAATCACATCCCTGCATGCCATTTATCCACATCCTTCCTCATTTGCATACTGGCAATCAAAATATCCTGCTTCCCAATCCTCTGAATAGGCTTTTCCAGACTCTTTCCTTTTTCTTTTTTTTTTTTTTCCTTAATTGCCCTATTTCCTTCTGCCATGTAACACAGGGTATTGACTTTTCTCTTACCTCCTACTTAAGGTGTAATAGTTTTCAGAGACATGCTTTTCTAGAAATATATAAAATTTGGGGTAGTATATTTTTAAAGCTGATTTGCTGTTTTTCTTTTATTAGCTTAAGGGTTAGAAGCTTTGGACAGATTTTAAAGTGTTTGATCTTTTTTATTTTATTTTTTTTTCCTTTCCTGTGAAGATGACAGTTCATGGCAATTAGTGAGCTTTATCTTTCTGGGTTTTCTGCAAAATAAGTATCTCTCTATGTGAAAATATAGTTTCACATTTTAAACAGGAGCCATTTCAGAAAACGCCATACCTAAAAAAATTTTGAAACAGTGGTAATGATGAAAGATAATCCTTAAAAAATAATCTAAACTTTATTCTCTCCTTTTTTCTCAGTGCAAATTTTACAATTTGTAAGGGGAGAGACAGTGTAATATATGGGATTTGTAAATCAAAGCAGGAGGTCAGGCATGCTCAGAACTGTGAATGGATGTTGGTCATGGAGAGGGCTTATAAAGAAAGGAAAGTGTTGTTATTTACAGAGGTTTAATTCTTCTTTTGCCTGTTGACATCCCTCTGTTTCCTATTCAGAGCACACACCTGCTGTAGAGTTTACAAAGGTCTCATTTTGGGCTGCAGCAGTGTCCTGCTCTGGCTGCAGCTTCAGGGGCTCCAGAGCTCCTCCCAAACCTGGCACTGCCCCAGGACAGCCACAGGAGCTGCAGGGAGAGGCTTGGACAGTCCCAAGTGAACATCTGAAAGTTCACTGCTTCAAATTCAGAAAGGGAAAACTACTTTTTTTTCTACTTAAAAATCAATTTTCTTCCAGTTCCTGCTTTGCTTTGTCCCCTGACTGTCTTGGGCTCTCCTGTTGTGTTCTATCATAAATGGAACTTTTTTTTTGCTTATCTATTGAGCCCCTTTCCTCTCTCTTTTGCACTTCTCCTGGTTTGTTTTCTGTGTGCTCAGCCCTCTCTGAAGGCTGTTCCTGTTATTCTTCACCCGGGATGGAAGGATCAGAGTAGTTGTTCATTTGTAACAAGGCAACCCCTCACATCTTTTGGGTGTGGATAAATGACATTACATCAACAGCTGTTGGTAGCTGTGGAACCTAAAGAACATGGTTAATCTGGGACACATCTCAAAGTGGCAGAGGTATTACTCTCAAAAAATTTTGACTGTGCTGGAGAATTATTTATTTGTAAGAACTTATCCCCTTCCCTTTTCCCAGTGAAAAGAGGGGAGAGAGTCTCTGTCTTGCCTCTTTGGAAAGCATTTAACTATTCAATTAGCAAGTTCATCTAGAAGCATGTGAAAAAAGACACAAGAATCCTCCTGGGCATGCTGTATGAATACCAATGTATTAATTAAAATCTACCTAAATATGTCAGTATTGTGCAGTTAGAGCCATATCACGGGGCCATCTTTTATCACCAAGTTCCACTGTACACAGGCAGAGTTAGGTGTTTATCTTTTAAAAAGCACTTTATTTCTGGGATGTGTAAAATTCTGGAAGGCTCCTGGGTTTATAAAAATGTCTCACTGCTGCAAAGAACCATCTTGTCCTTCCAGCAGGGAGATCTGCTGGGATCCCCCAGGCTGGGCCCTGCAAAGGCAAGGTCTGTTTGGGTTTGTCCCTCTGCTCTCCATTCTTTGTTTAAACTAAGAAACAACACAATGCAAACACACGGCTGGAGTAGCCAAACTCAAGTGTAATCTGTTAATTTTGTTGCTTTGTGCTTAATTTTTTTTAACATGCTCTGGAGTGCACGTTCCCAGGCTCCTTGGACTTTGTTCTGCATCAGCAAATCTGCCCCTTTTTCTCCTCCCTCACTGCAATGCTCTGCTCCACCAGATTCAGGTCTTCTTGTCACCTTATCTGCTCCCTCTCCACTTTCTCTTACTTTCTCCTGTTCTTTTTTAATTATCCTCCCTTTTTCTCTAGAGAACTTCCTACTCAGCTTCTAAAAAATTGCTATTTTGGGACCCCAAATCCATGTGAACTTACAACTAGAACAGATGCTCGTGCTTTGGAGCCCATATTTCCCCTGACCACTATTATGAAAAGGACTAAAAAAGACTAAAGGTCAGGATTTCCCTGCTGGCAAGTGGCAGGAATCCAGGACAAGGATTTTTTGGGGGGAAATTAGCAGCTACTGCAAGGCTCGTGCTAAATTCCAAGGGACTGAGACCTCACATAATACTCTCAGTTGTGGGGTGAAATCGGGTGCTGTGCTGGAAAATATTTAAAACATGCTGGATTTTATATTAATTTAATATTAATATGTGCTGAAGGTGTTTGAGAAATGTATGGACCTGGCATGTAGGACATGGTTTAGTGGTGGGCTTGGCAGTGCTGGGTTAAAGGTTGGACTTGATGAACTGAGAGGTCTTTCCCAACCCAAAAAGTGATGATTCCAGAGAATCCCACGAGCAGGAGCCTCAGTGCAGCAGGACACACATTCAGCCACCAGTGCCCGTACCCAGTGCCACATCCCTTTGCTCCTTTGTCCCTTTGGTGCAGGGCACAGGGAGCAGGGCACAGGTCCAGGTGTTTCACCTGCCAAGGATGCTGCTGCCTTGCCACTCTCCCTTTAAGCCCTTTGTGCCTTCTGTGTCGCTTTATAAAGTTCATAAAGTTTTCCCATTCCATTTGCTGTTGCTAGGTGCTGGATTTTTCTTTTTTTTTCATTGTGCTGGTTATGAAGAAGCCTTCAGCAGACTAAGAATATTTTATAAGGTTAGAAAATGGTGTTAAATGTTAATTAGCAGTTGCATAATCCCAGGTGGCATCCTTTCACATGCACTCGTCAATTTTTAATGAGTGTCACTTGTGCACATCAAACTCAAAATTAGCTTTCTTTCCCAAGTACTCTGTTTGATTTTCACACTCACTTCCCCTCCCCTTCTCCTTTGATGTTACTGACACAATATATCATGCTGGCATTTGCTTTGGTTTCATCTCCAATGCATATTGTCATGTAGCTAGTTAGTTATCTGCAACATAGACACACACTCCTACCCGCAGGAGCGCTGTTCAGAGAGGCACAGGATGAAGCTTGACTTTTATTTTTCCCTTTCTTAGGCGTAGCCTCTTGTAACTGCAATAAGGGAAACCTGATGCAAAGGCATTTTGGGTTTTGATCTGAGGATTCTGAGTGCTGGAGCTGCTCTCTGAGCTTAGCTGGAGGTGCCCCTCGCTGATCCGCGTTGCATCTGGGGCTAGTTCATCCAAATTAAAGAATTGGAGCAAAAAAATCTCTGTGTACCTTGGAAATTTATCATCAGCTAAACACTAAAAAGCATTGTACTTCCATATATCTGCTAAGTGGTGGGATGATTCCCCACTTTATCAGTGCATTGTGCTGCTACAAAAGCATGACTGCTCATCATTGGAAAGGAGAATTTTATCCCCAAAACCACCACCAGTCCAGTGCAGGAATGCCCTCAGTAGGGTGGTTTGGTTTCTCAAAGGGGTCAGGAATGGCAGTGCCCAAGCCCAGTGCTGGTTTGCAGCAGGTGGAATAGTGTAGGTGAAATAAACGTGGTTCTTGCTGCTCTCAGAGGGAGCTGAGCAAGCTGAGGGAGATGCCCCAAGGGCTGGGGTGGGAGGAGGTGCACACCTGGTCATGGGTGCAGATCAAGGGGCAGCCAGGCTGAGATGATCCCAACTCCTCTGGACTCCTTCTCTGGCCTTTCTCAGAGTAGCAGAGCTGGAAACTCAAATCTGCTCAGTGGCTTCATGGTAAATAATGGGCCAGAGGAACAGGAGCCCAGATAACTGAATTTTCACTGCTGATCATTTCCATTAGTCTTCTTGCTTGTTAAAAGCAAAACTCCATCCCCCTCCCCTTCCCCCAACAGCACAGCTTGGCCCTTAGCTTCTGATTTGATCATGGAAGTAATTTTGCTTTGGTCTGCATTTTGCTTTGATTTTTATTTGTTAAGGAAAGAGTTCTTCTCAGCATTGGGATGATTTTGTTTTGTTAAATGGAGTTGTTAGCTCACTTGGCAGGAGGCTCTGTACAGACTTTGCTTTGATTTCCCCTAAGAATACCATGTGTTTGTAAAATATTGGCTTCTTGACACCGTAGTGCCAATGACCTCTCTTTCCAATGAACAAACTCAGCTTTAAATTATTTTTATTAATCAAGATTTTATCTCTTAGCAGAGATTGACAGTTTTCCAAAATCTTTTTGACAGCTACTGTTACATGCAAGAGGTGAACCAGAATTAATGATCAAGGGTTAGAGGGGGCCTGATTCCTGCTGTTACTTCCCAAAATGAAAATGGGGGGAAAGCTTGCTGATCCTCCCATGCTTACACCAGCACAAATGAGATTAGAAGCCAGTCATGTATCCAGGAAAATGAAAATGTCACGGCAATGACTTGTGTCCAACTTGTGGAATAAACAGATCAAGCAGGAGTAATTGCGTTTCTCTTTCCCCCTCTCTGCACACAGATACTTTTCACTGTCCTTTGATGATCTCTGCAGAAAATACAGATGATAATAAATATTTCCACACCCTTTGCTAGTTTGCAAGAGTAATGTAGCCACTTAGAGAGAAGAAAGTGGCAAGATAATGCACAAGGTGTTGAAGTGCCAAAATATCAGTGTATTTCTCAAAGCTTGAAACTTGAAATGTGGGGTTCGTTGTTTTGGATTTTTTTAAACTTACAGTAGCAAAGGTGGGGGAGAAAAATGCTGTTTGGTTTTTCTGGTTTGTTTTTAGTGTATTTTTTTGTTTATCCCAACAATACAGAAAGCTGCAGTCCTGGACAGACCCCAGTGCTGACACTGTCCAAGGAGGCAGCAGGGATAAATCAAATGGTGCCACTCTGCCAAGTCCCTCAATGCTGTCCTCCAGTGCAAGCAAAGATACAAAACACTCATGTGTGCCCACTGAAACATATTGTGCTTTCATCTTAGAGCTCTTACTGCACATGAGTCTTATAAGATACCTCTAATACCAATTAACCTGCTTTTGATCCTTTGTGACAAGAGGCAAGCTGTTGTGATGGGAATCCAGCCTGCAACTTAGATCTGCTCTAGACTTGTGTGGAAACTCAAATGCAGTGAGGGGATGACTTGAGAAGAGAAATGATCACTGAGTTTTCCCCAGTCTGGATCACAAGTTGAATGTTGGAAATGTAAGGAGGTGGTTTGCTGTGGTGGGATTTGGAACTCCAGTGGAGTTTCTTAAAAGCTCTGACCCAGGGTGCAGCATTTCTTAGGACTGATTTTGGGTTTGTTTTGACTCTCCCTGTCACCCTTCAGGTTTTCATCCTTTCAAGAGCTTTGGACTGTCCATTGAAGCTTTGAAGAGCTAGGTACCATTAAAGAGGATGTGGTTTTCAGGCTATTTTTGTTGGCACACTATCAGACAAATTATCAGCTGCTTCTGGAAGATCTCCAGTAATTTCGTGTGCATTTGTGACCAAGCATGCACTGCCAGGCATTTGCCTCCTGAAAGCAGCTTAGGATAAGCTGTGCCTGCTAAGCCTTGTGCATCAGCCTCAAAATGCTGCCTGAAGAGCCAGGGGAAAGCAGCAGAAAGGTGCTCTCAGTGCATTACTTCATCTCCTGTTTCCTGACTCATAATTAGGTATTCTTCAACACACAGACTATAGTAAGTGAAACCTATTCATTTGGAGGGCAGGGGTTTTTCTTTTCTCTCCCTCCTTGCTTTTGAATTATGGTTTACTTAATGTGAGATACCCTGCTTTCCAAGAGACAGAAAATTGGTTGCTTCTGCCAATATTTGGAGTTATAAAGCATTGCTTAAACTTTATGATGGCATTAATCCCAGTGTATAGATTGTTACTGTGGTTAAGGACTGTCTTATCAGCTTTAACAGCCCTTGGAGTTGCTTCAGGCCATTAAGCAACAAATTGTCTGTAAGAAATAATTTGTTGCCTTTCTCCTACCTTGTTTTATAAGGAAAGGTGTTATATTTAATGTTATGCTTGCCTGGGTTCAGTTGTCACCCCCAGACAATGCCACCAGCTCTTCAGTCTGTGTAATGGGCCAGTTATTCCCTCTCTTGGGAATATTCCTTGGAGGAGGTGACGTGGATTTTAAGGTATTTTGGAATAATGGCAGAGTTTCCTTGTTGAAATCCTGAGTCCAGCAGTCTCGTGAAATCTGTTCTTGTGGTTTGGTTTGGTTTTCAGCCCATGACAGACTTTTGATCATCCATTGGCATGTCAGTATTGAGTTTCATGAATGCACATGTTGGCTTACAGAAAGTTGTGACAGAAGAGGGATGTCAAAAGACAGAATTACTGCAGAAATTTAATTATGGAATAAAAATATTAAATAAAATTAGAGATGGGATAAAACTAGAGTATGGCCCTGTTTTGAATGAACACTATGGGGATGTTTCATGCCATCTTCTCACTTGCATTGAGTTAAATCCTATTAAATCAAATTTTTAATTGACTCTAAGCTTGTTCTTGGTGGGTTTTGTTCTCCATGTTTACAGCTTGTTTTGCCAAAGAGAGGAATAAGGACTTTTTCAGCCTTCATAAGTTTAATTGTAGTTGAAAGGAAGAAGAAGCAAAGGCACAAATTCTCAAGGCACAAGAGGATGAACAGAACTTGCTTAGCAGCAGCAATATTGACTCCCTGAGTGTGCTATTGGCTCCTGCACATAAAAAACATTCCTGTCTCCATCCAGGCACTGGTGGAGCAAACTCACTTCTCTTCAGCAGGCCCTCACTCACTTTTTTTCAATTCATTCTGTTGGTTCATTAGAAAGAATTCAGTTTCTCTGGAAATGGCCTGAGAAATGCCCCAAGTGCATCTCTGAGGGAGAGCTGGCAGTAATGAAGAATTCCACCTGGAACTGGACATCACAGGGGTGGAAAACACTGTGAGAAAAGGTAGGAAATGTGTTTGATGGTTCTTTCCCTTTTTCCTGGACCATCTCCTAGTCTGGCTCCCTTGGAAACAAATGCTGGATTCCATCCATGCCCAGTGCTCTGCTCCAGACAGGTGTTAGCATTTCACAGTTACTGATTTGGGCAGAGTGATTTAAAACCTGTTAAAAGCCTTTTCTCCTTCTGCCCTTACACTGGAGGAGCCAACAGACCCAAGGACAGTGCTGTAGGGAAAGCTTTGGGTGAGTGAACTCCATTGATTTTGATGGAGAACTCCATCAATTGTGATGGAGCCACACTGACTGACACCACCCAAGGAATCTGCCTCAAGTGAGAGGTGGATTGGATTTATTTTTTTTTTCCTTATTTCTTAGGGAATTGAGAGGGCTTTACATTCTAGTTAGCCCAGAAACGTGTAAATTTGTTGAAAGCTTTTGGTGACACAGGGAACAACAAGGATGTAATTTGGCTCTGTGGAACTTAGAAGCAGGAAAGTGGGAAACTGAGAGGTTTTATTTTCCTTTTAGGGGAATGTAAATCAGAAATAAGCGCTGAAATCAGTGAGCTACACAAATGTAAAGAATGTAGAAAGCAAAAAGCAAGTCTGTCCCATTAGCATTTTACTTGTAAACTCAATGCATCAGATAAAAAAAATCATTTAGAAATAATAAACATGCCATTTTTGCAGTCACATTTCAGAGCAGAACCACACTTCGAGGGCTATAATTGTGACCTACATTCTGAATTATTTGATAAGGCTGACCCCCCATGATGATCTCAAATTAAAATCTTATGAATTACCACTTTCTGGCAAATAGGCTTGCTGTTATCATTTCACTCTGACATTTATTCTTTGCTATGGGTCACTGCTTTATTACTGTAAGAGCTTTTGGCCAAGTGCTGTTCCCAAAGCATAGAAAAGACGTTAAAGGTTAATTTCTTGCAAACTGTGAGAAAATGTTATGTCTCATTCATTTAGACTTGCCTTACTGAATTTGCATTCTTTTTATAGTATGTGTATTAGTATGTAGCTAAAATCCCTCACAGCAAATCAACCAATAAATTGCCCTGAATTGCAGTGCAGTAATGAATTGCTTGTCATTTGGTTTCTAACAACAATAACAAGAAGGTTTTTTATGCTCTTGGCCAGACAATTGACATATTCTCTCGTGGTGTAACTCTGGAGTCTTTGGAGCTCTGCCTGCAGAGAGCTTGGCCCAAAAAGCTGTGAGTGCCATAAAAGTCCATTGTCATGTCTTCATCTGAGCTTGCCTGGGGCTGTAGCCTGGCTATAAAAAATTATGATGATGAGAGCTCGTGTTTGGTTCCACTCTTCACTGCGTATTCAGATGGACAGGCAATAATTCCCCTGGAAATTAGCAGCTCTACCTCAAAGGTAAAACCATTCCTGGTTGGCCAACATAAGACCAGATGGGCTAATTCCCCCCAGGAAGAGCCCTGTGAGGTGTTTGTTCTGCATGTAAACAAGATCCGTTTGGGATTTGACACGAGGACTGTGTATGGAGGACTGAGTGGGATTTATCAGACCTGCCTTTCAGGTGGTGACAAGGCCAGAAGACAGCAGGAGTGATGTGAATGTGTAATTGCCTTCTGAATGCAGCGTGTTCTTTGTCAGGGTTTCTCTTCAAGGTATTAATGTCACCCTTCCCGGTGGGAAATGCTGTGCAGGGAGCTGTTAATTGTCTCCACACTCAGCTGGTACCAAGGAGGAGATGAATGACTCTGATACCTTTGTGTTGCCTGTGCAAGAACTCCCCTGGGGATTGAAGTTGTCCTCAGGAAACTCGGGGTACAGCACAGGGGTGATGACAGTGAGGGCACCCACACACACCTGGATCCTTTGTGCTCCTCACAGGAGTTTGGCTGTGAGGAGGAGGAGGGAGGGAAACACTGACACAGCTTTTTAGCAGACAGAAATGATTAAAAAATGAATCATGGTTCTGCGAGCCATCACTGGGAGCTCCCTGAAGAAGTAGGTTAATAAAGTTGTGGCCTAATTAAGTCACAGATCTTGTTTGTCTCCTTTGCCTGTTGGAGGCTGACACCTCCCAGACTTTGCCATGGCACCAGCCCCTGGTGCAGGACAGTGCAGGCAGGTGAGGTGTTTTACTCACTGAGTCACTGAATATTCCACTTCTGCCTTGGTTGTTGACCTCTACTAGCCAGTTTATTGTTTACTGGTTGGGTTTGCATGCAGTTTCTGCTCAGCATCAGGAAACATCTGTGGGATGTCTCCCAAGGCTTTTGTCATTACTGCACCGTCTAGTCCTAATTCTCTGCAATTATTTTGGCAATCGTGCAGTCTCCCTCTGCTGCCAAGCTTGGAGGCTTCAGCAAATAGCAAATTACATGTGTAACCTGCCTGTAAGGAAAAGCTATATATCAAAAAGGCACTGCTTCCCTTTGCACTGCATGACTCACTGATGCAGTCAGGGGAGGATGAGCTGTGTTGGGATCATGCAAGGTTTGCTTCGTGCCAGCTTCAAGTTATTCACAATTGTGGGTTCTCAGGGAGGCTCTCCCTGTGCCTGATATCAGTGGGTTGTTGCTGCCCACTCCAGGTTTGATCCTGGTGGTGGCTGGGGTTGATTCCCAGTGAGTTTTGTAGCAGTTCAGAACCAGAAATTGAATTAGTGCCTCATTCCTGGCACTGAATGAGGTTCTCATGCAGGATAAAACCAGTGAAATGTTCTCTCTCAAGTTGTTTTGTGCTGTGCTGATGCACAACAAGGAGTACAGACACAATATGTGAGATTTGCATCTACTCTTTTATGACTTCACCAGGGTTAAGATGGGAATTGGGGCTTTATGTGTGTCCCTATTTTAACCATAAAATAAATCTGACCTTACGAGATTTTATTTTCTTCAGTGTGCAAGCATATTGTGTCTGTGCCTTCATTCTGACTTGGAGTTTTGAGTTAAGCTCTCTGATAGTTGTCAGTGAAGGATGTAGAACCATGGTTATGAAATTCAATAAGCCATTGATATGATTATAATAGCCTCAGCAAATAGCTGTGACACTCAGCCCTCACAGAGCTCATTTTTTCATTCTCATTCTTACCTAAAGAAGTGCTAATGAGAACATTTTGGAGTGACTTCTATAACTTTTCTCTGCTTTCTTGTATGAGACTTGGAGGTTTAGTTTGTGTTAAAGTAAGGCAGCTTTTTTTATGAGGTTTTTGGTTTTTTTTTTCAAAACGGGGGAACATCAGGGACTGCAAGGAAAAAAATGATAGAAACATGTTGGAGATGAAAATAGATCAGTATTTGGCACTTCATGCTGCTTAATTAGGAAAACATTCAGTTCTTTTTAATTTAATTATTTGGTTGATGTAAAGAACTGTAAGGATTTTGCCATTAAAGATCTCATTGTACATCAATATTCACATTGATTTTAGGTGTAGTTTGAGATCATGCACCTTTTCTCCAGTGCATCCCTGCTGCAGATCTACAAACTGTTGTATCTGTGCCAGTCTAATTGACAAAGGGGTCACCTGGTGGCACCTTTTGAGTCGAGGAGATTCAGCCTCATTTGGATCAGGTATTTCCTTAAATCCAAGTCTTCAGAGCTCAGAGCTGAGAAAGGAAATGTCCATCCATTTGGTGATGCATCATCCAGTCCTAGGGCCATACTACAAACTGTGATAAAGAATAATCAAAGAAAGTGCCTTGAGCTTAGAATTTTATCACTTTGATGACAAAATTATCAGTGCATGCTGAGTTGTCCATGTCACTTGTGTCAACTCTAAATTTGGAACTCGCTCTGTTTAAATGGCAATAGCAAATAATCCTTTTTTTTTAACCTTAGTGGTAATTAAATCTTTATCTGATTTAATTCTGATTGTTTTAAAGCTTTATCATCTAAGTATTAATGCAAATTAACCAATTCAATTTTTTCATTGCTGGGAGGATACACAGTTGTCTCACATCTGGAAGAAGCTGGATTTCTTTGTCTTCCTGGAGTCCTCAGCCCAAACTTGCCACAAGAGAAAAACTGTTTGGATTTAATTTTACAAAAAAATAATGAATTGAAAACCCCATTCAGCTCCTTTAATAAGTAAAAATAACTGATAAAGGATACAAACGGAACACTAGTTTGTCAGTAAGTGTATGTTGGGAAGAAATGAGGGGGTTTTTTAAGAAATGAAATGTGATCTTTTCAAGACCTCAAGCCAGGAGAAAGAGGGTTTCTCTGTGCTGTCTCAGTCAGGCTGGTGACAATTGTCAGCTGAGTGAATTAAGGAGAATAATGAGTGTCTCCCCTCACTCTGTTCTGCTGCCTTGCTCTCCAGCTGCTCTCAGCCCCTCACTGGAGTTGTCTATTACCTGTTTCATTGATAGGAGGCCAGATGAATTTGTCCTCTAGGTAAACACATTTCTGTTTCAAAGGGTGCAGAAATTGTGCCCAGTTACAACTAAATGATCCAAATGTGCCCCCAGCTCTTGGTGTAGTTTTAGGCTCATTGATTTGGTCTGTGGTTGGCTACAGTGGATTTAAAACCAGACAAGTCAGGCAGTGGAAAATAAGGGAATATCCTACAGTGGCATGGCCTGGCCAGATGATGCAACAGGTTTGGTTTTTTTCTGCTGTAAATCCTGGCATTGTACACGTTTAAATTAAAAGGGCGATTTCAATTTACATGTTATGTAGTGAGAATATAACGTGTAACTTCAATATAAAAAGGCAGAAATACAGTATTAAATGTAGGTATTCAGTGTTAAGGCTCCTGAGATGTTTGCCTAGGTTATTATTCTTCTAAGTTTAAATACACAGTAATACTTTTGGAAAATCACTTGTACAGACATGCTATTTCTCTTTGGGTAATGATGATTTACCACCTTTTATTTTATCTTTTGGATGTCCAGGATAGCAGCATCACCACACTGAAATGAAATCACATTTCTTATAACCTCTTTCATTCTCTTTAACAGCATTTGACAAGACAAAGAACAGTACTACAAAATACCCATATGTCCTTAGGAGAATATTATGAAACTAATGAGGCACATTTCAATAACTTCAGTCACGTACTCAAAGGAGGCAGAAGCAATATATTGACTAGTGAAGTACTTATATAAGGCAAAAAATTGGCATTTACTGTGTTGCAAGGACTTTACGACCATTTTATGGAGATTTCTGGACCCTGAGATTTAATAATCTTTTCGATTTGTCACTCCAGCGGAATGACTGTGCTCGTGAATTTACTCCAAATAAAGTTTTCTAATCACCCTTAGGAAAATTAGAAATATATGGCAGATTAAGGAACCAGCCATTCATCTGCTGGGTTAAACGTACTAACATGAACTTAACAAGCGACGTCGTCTTTTAACACATGCAAAGGACCAAATTATCTGCTGAAAGACTGACATTATGTAAATGTAACATTTGCTGGACCTCTAAACCCTGTGATTAAATTACTGTCTAAATTATTCTGCAATATGAATGTCGCCTACAAAAAGAAAAGCTGTAAAAGAAATGGCTGTGACATCTTCTGGGTTTGCAGTATTTCCATAATGAGTGTTTGAGATGAAGGGTTGGTACGTATAGCTCAACATCTTAATGAAATAAGGAGAAAGAAAGGGGAGGATGTGATGTGATGTGAGGAAAAGTTACTCTGCAAAAGAGGTAAATTTATCCTGGGGTTTCCACAGGAATTTGTTAGCAGAAGAAGCATGGCTCAATTAAGAGGGGAATTTAATCCACAAATCAAAACTTGTCACTGGAGAGACGTTTCCTCCACCTTTCTCTGTGGATGTGTTGGGTGATCAGTGGCAGGTAATCTGTTTTCACTTAGTGCTCTGAGAGTGACACATCTGTAAAACAGCAAAAAAATAAAAAAAGGGAAGAGCGTGCTGAGACTGGTATTGCAGGTAATTATGGCCCTGAAAGGCTGCGTGCAAATTGTTCGCTGCAAAAAAGCCAGAACAACCCATCAGTTAACTTGCCCTGTATCATTAACTCATGTAAATTGTCTTAACTCATATTTCACTCATTCAAAAAATTAAGATCTAGCAGAACGAATGTGCTTCAGCAAATGGAGGAATTGAATGTTCTGTTAATTGGCTACTTAGGAAGCCATGACAGCAACAGAGAGGGGCTGCACTTCACCCCCTGGCACAGCTGTGAGGTGACTTTACTGACAGCCCTTTTTGGGTTACCTGGCACCAGAGCCCACGGTGATGAGAGCCAACACTCCCCTGGAAACCCGTAAAGGGCAGGGGTTTGCTCCTTCAGCATCTCCACAAAACCCCAGGTGGGAGTCCAGCACAGATGGAAAGCTGCCAAACTGAGATGCTCAGAGAAAGCCCTCAATATCCACCCTCACTGGCAGTTCAGGATTTCTGTACAGCTCAGCTTTATTTCTTTGGTGTAGCTTTTGCTCTTTGGTGGGGACCTTTTTTCTGTCTCCTCTCTGTGCCTCTTTCTCAAGGAAAGGATTTGGGGAGGACAGGGGAGGCTGTGGGAGGGAAGGGCAGCTCTGAGGCCTTGGAGAGGGATCACTCCTGCTCACCTCTAATTGGTAAATATCTAACAATAGTTGGAAGGAGACAAATTTATATTCATTTAGCTAAGGTGGGCTGTTGCATTGCTGGGTTCAGAGTGGTTAGTTTGAATTTTCACTAAGACTGACAGGGCAGTGAGGGAGAAAAGACAGAACATTAACCAACCAGCATCAAGCTGGTTTTGTGTTTTCAGGTTTTGCCAACTAACTGAAACATCCAAACCAGACTATCTCCACAAAACTGTCCTGTACTTTGCAAGACACCTTTTTTATTTGTGCTGCTAGCTTTTCTTCCTTCACTCTTTCCCTTAAAATAGGCACTGCAAATTTTGTTTAACCCCGAAACACTATTCCCTTCCTATGGAGATTTTTTTTGTGCATTTATTCACAGGTCTTTATTAGAAAAGACAGTCAGTATGACTGTCTGATTAATGTATGACAGTGCTGATTAACGTCAGTGACTCAGCAGGTTGGTCTTGGGGGGTTCATTTTTCACATGGACTTTACATTTCTGATCACTTTTGCCTCAAGGTTTGCTGTTATCCTAAGGGAAGTGGCTCCAGATTTCCATCATCCTTAGTGGTATTTTATAATGGAGAAGGCAGGTTCCAACACATGGATATCCCTCCTTGTTTTCTTGATGGGATTTCTTGATTCTTTTTATGGATACTTGCGGTTGTAATGATGAGAAAATGGAATGTGATCATTTTGCCTGCAATGTGTACATGTTGCCTTTTCTCAGACAGCAGCAGTTTCCTCTCAGTGCTGTTTTCCTGAGAGCCTTGTCCACTTCTTGCTCCATGTGCCAAATCCTGTAACAGGAGGAGCATTTCTGTGTTCCAGGCAGGACCATTTCATTCAGATTCTGGGGCAATCAGATGTCTTTCTGGATTAGTTCATGTTTCCATGAACCAGGCAATCGTGGTGCTGTTTCCAGATGGAACAAATCTCTCTCATTCCCACAGACAAGAAAACTCACCTCTTCTCCCCATCCCCTTTCTGTGGTTTTGTACAGTGAAATCAAGATGAAAAAGGAATTATTAATTCCTGTGATTTTGCAGTGATGGTGGTACCTGTTGCAGTGTAAACTGCCCCTCAAAGGGGTGTGATGGTTTATTTCTTTTTGCTAGGCAAAGATTCTTTTCACAAAAGAAGCCTGCAGCTGTCCTTCTGGTTTCCCTTCATCCAAACCCTCCTGGCAAGGAAGAAAAACCTTCTGGAAAGCAGGAATAAAAAATAATAAATGTAATAACAATTATAATCATAGAAGAAACCTTTTAAACTGACCCACCTCCCCAAACCATTTAGAGATTCACCCAAAATGACATCTTAATGCGGAAATTTTCTTTTTATTTATGTCTCTTCCTCACTGGCCCCTACTCAGCTGGGAGAGGGGGCTCTGCAGAGGGACTTACGGGTTTGTAGCTTTTCCTCTTTTGAAGTAGGAATATTATTTTCTGTGCAGCTGTACCAAAGTTACCTGCAGGATTTTCTTCACCTTTTATTTGAAAAGGACATATTTTGGGTTTTCCTCTCTCCATTCCCTGTTCCCATTTGGTCAGTGCCCCATAAATACCTCTGAAAACAGTCCCTGGTCTGAGCAGTTCAGTTTGCAATTGAAAATATGAGGAAAATAGGAAAGCACAGAAATCAGTGGCGTGTGTATTCCCTGATCTTTTTAATTTCTTTACATTCTGAAGACAATGAGTTGCAAAGGTAAATAGCTGAGTTTAAATGCTTTGAGGGTGAGGGCTGGTCTACATTTGATTATCTCTGAAATATATATTGCTTTTATTTATCCCATAATCCCCAATACCTGAGAATTTTGGTGATATCTGGCACAAACATAAGTAGCACTTCAATTTCTTCCCATCCACCTTAAATTACCCCAGGTTTACACTTGTGTAACTACAAACTGAACTTTTTCATTAATTTTTCAGCATTAAAAAGAAAAAGTAGGCTAAACTTCAGCTGTTGTAGATGAAGTATTTAGAATAATTTCCCAAAGCCCTTCATAAATGTGACATTGATTCATTGATATACAGACCATTAGCAGTTAGTCTCCTCTGTTCATCTATCATTTCAATTATCTCTAGACTTCCCCAGGGTCTTTGACAAATGGGAGACAATTTGCATTTTGTACATTAATGACCTTGGTGGAATTTGTAATTTTATTCCCCCCATCTTATAATTATACTTTAGCATTGGAGGGGAAAGCCCCACAAAACTACACTGGTCCAGTTTTTAATTTAATTGGAAGCATGGGATTGTCGAGGTGAGGAGAAAGGAAGAAATAAGGGGGGAAAAAATAAAGTTTTAAAGTATTTTGCACCTTGTGAAGAACTTTCACCTGAAGATGAAGTAGATTGTTGGAAGTTAAGCTTGAGGTCTATTTTACAGGGGAATGTTGCCTCTCTGGGTCACAGGCTTAGGGGAGCAGTTAAGAACACAGTCTAAATCTTGGCCTAAGGAGATTTATTGGTCTTCTCCCAAACCAACTCGTTTCTTCCTGGAAAAGCTGTCTCTTGGTTCCTTTGATAATGCACAGAAGGAATTTCATAAAGTGATCCCTGAAAAGAGAAAGAAGGAAAATGAGTTGTGTGTTAAGATGTGCATTTCAGAGGTCTCTGGCGTAGCTCGATCCTCAAAAATCTTAAAGATTTCTATTAATAATTTTGAGTTGGTTGTCTACTACTGAAAAATTATCCTTCTTAGCTTTATGATCTATAGCAGTTTTCCTGTTAAGTTAAACTATTAATTTCCTCCTCTCCCGTCTTTGAGCCTCTGGTCTTTTGCCCTAGTGGTGAAATAACCAGATTTTTTAATATTACCCGTCTTGGCCACTGTTCACACCTTCCCTGTGTTTAAAAAAATAAATATGGAGAAATATTCACACATTATCTGCACTTCTCACTGTTTGTTAATGGTCATAATACCGGTATCCTGGAGAAGAGATACAAGTATTTAGCAAAATTAGGAGGAATAAGTACCTAGTAAAATGAATCATTTTACACTGCTGGGTGGGCCAAAGAGGCGGTGCAGTGTGGGCAGAAAAAGTGAAATTAATAACTAAAGCATCCTGTAATTGAGGAATAGTTTATGGTCTTGCTGCATTCATTCCTTCAGCAGAAAACTTCAGGCCAGCTCTCAGGCTTTTGGGGTGGTTTGTTGTTTTTTGAGTTAACACACAGCAGCTGCATCCCACGTGGGGAAGGCGAGCGCTGCCTTCTCCAGGAATATCCTCCAGGTGTTAAAACTCCCCATTGCCAGCAGTAACAGCAGCGTGGGATCTGAGACACCAGAGGCTTTGCCTTTTCCTTTGAACACGAACTCACTGCAGTCTCTCAGACAACATTAGGTGGTAACTGTTGGCAACAGCGGCGATGTTGGGAGCGACGTCTGTTTCTGGCTGCATTTCCAGAACCATCCATAACATTGTGGTGGATGTACTTTGCTCATAGATCACACTTCCCCTTTGTGCGTCACAGTGGATTTGGCTGCCTCTTCCATGCAAAAAAAGTAATTAGCCTGGGTTGAATGTGAGGAATTTATTTTTTGATTGGAGCTGAAGGGTGAAATTCTGAGCGTGGAAACCTGAGCTGCGAACTGGCATCGACCCACGGCCACAGCGCTGCTGCAGTCCTGCCTTGTTGCTCAGGTTTGGGGTGTTTTTTTATTCACACAGCTGGAAAGATCTTGGTTTTAATCAGTGCTCAGGCCAGGCTGGGATGTGCTCAGGCTGTTCAGCCTTGGATTCCTCTGACGTGTGTTGTACAACTGTTGTTCCGCCAGCTGAAGAGGCGGCAGCATGGGGCTTGAAGAGCTTTGGTTAAACGAGATGCTCTGAGTGGTCTGTAAGAGTGAGCTAAAGATCAAGGTAAACATATTTATTGATCTACTTCCTCACTCTCCTGAAAACAGGACTCAGACTCCAAACAATACACGTGTCTGTGGAATATACTTGGCTTTGCCTACGTTACGTGTGCTGCACACAAGTGTGTGCTGTTTATGTATTTATTTTCACACAGCCTTCTGGCCCTGTTCGCATTTTTTCTCTCCCTAGTAGCGTTTGCCCTTTGCTGTCTGTTTTTAATTTTTTTGAACATTTTCAATAGATCTTTAAAACTTTGAGTTTATTTCTAATGCATGTTCTGTTTAAGAGGTTTAAATTTAAAAGACTTTGACCTTACTGTTGCTCAAAAAACCACAGTTTGTTACCGGAAACCAAACAATCTTATAGGAGTGTGGTGTGATGTAATATTTCACTGTGGTACACACTTTGTTAATAGTGAGGAACATGAATTTTCAATTTTCATGTCAGCTGTTTGCAGGGAGAGAGACAGAGGAACGCATGTTTTAAGGTGTAAAATGATCATATATAAAAAGACCAAATCATGTAGTAACTTTGAAGTTTTAAATTATTTAAGCTGACGAGACACTGATGTCTCACTGAAAACATAAATACTGATTTCTCTTTGGTTATACCCTTCTGAAAAAACAGGGTATGGCTCTCCATCAAGACCAGATGCCTGGCATCCAGAGAGATTTAAAAGGCAAATTTAGTTTGTGTTGGGAACCAGAATGTTGAAGTTCGGCTTACATGAAACTGACTCTGGCACGAATTAATTTCAGCCATGCAGGATTAACAATCTCAGCCCTCTAATTTCTGCTTGGGATCACCTTTGACACTGGTCCTTTGGAAAAAAACTTGGGACCCCATATTTTTACAAGCAGAATCCCCAGGGTGTGATGCTGAGCCTACTCCCCGTGCTCAGGCAGCAGCTGCACGTGGTGAGCACATGTGTGAGTAGGAGCAGGGAAGGTCCCACGTTCAAATGCTGGTTTCAGGCTGAGGGAACTGGCTGCCAAAGTGTTCCTGCTGCAGAGTGTCTGCCTTACCCCACCACGCTGGGCCTGATTTATTTGTTTCAGAGGAGGGTTCTGTGCTGTTCTGTTCTGCTGGGAAAGGCCCTGAGAAATCACAGCTGCGCTCTGCTCCTCGTTGTTAATTTAACTGGAAAGGGAAGATCCTTGTCTCTTGAGTTCTGTGCTTCCAGCTTGTCACTGGTGAAATCTGCACGAAAGTTAATGGTTTGTACATCCCTCTTTTTTCAAGCTTGATGTAACTCCATATTCAAGTTTAAGTGCCCTGGTTGAATTCCTTGGTGGGGATTCCCTTTCAGCTAAAGGATGCTCACCTGGGTGCCATTTCTGATGAGCAGGATTCAGGCCTCTCTACAATATTTAGTTCAATACTAAATGCCATTTAGTATTTAGTTCAATACTAATTGCCCTTTTCAAGGGACTCCCTTTCAGCAGCGACAGTAAGCAGCAATCACAGCAAGCAAAAGTTAACGAGCACCCATTGGTGTCAGAGAAGTTGGAAGAATTCATAAGACAAATCAGGTAATAGAGTCTCTGGGAATAATGACCTCCCTTGGGCTTCTTTACAAATTAAACTGATGAAGATTGAATCTTTCTTTTTTTCTTTTCTTCTTCCCATGGGTTGCTTTGCCCTTGACACACCAGATCAGTTACTGGAAGGCACAGTGACTGTGCCTTACACTTCTGCCAGATCTTACAGTTTACACTTCTGTAAACTGAATAACCAGTTCCCATTTATGTCTTTTATAAATGAGTGACCTGGTTGTGTGGTTGTGTTTCAGCCACGCAGGGAATGATGACAGAAATGTTATTTTATGTAGTAGGAAGTGGAGTGAGTTTACATTTAAAGTTAGCACAGGATTTTTGTCAGGACAGTGAGTAATTCTGCCCACAAAGAACCGCTAGAAAGATCTTCTAGAAATAGAAAACAAAAGATGGGAGAGAATATTCAGGAGGATATGGAAAGGAAGAGAAACTTAACCCATTTCAGGCCATAGCAGAAGATGTTGGATCTAAACCCAGGCTATGATGATGAGAAAAGTTTCAGATTAGACTGGCAAGGACAACTGTTAAGAAAAATAAGAAAAGAAAATAGAACCTTCTATTTAAATCTCCATAATGAATTCCTATTCTAAACTAGAGGCCAGGACACATCATTCTTTCTCTGCTGAGAGTTTTTTTATATCCATTTCTGTTCGTAATGGTTTGGGAAAGGAAAAGAAAAAAAAAGAAAAAAAGGTTTTCCTTATTCATGTGAAAAATGAACTCATTTGCTCGCATGCTTAGTGCTGGGGTTAATTATATTATGAAAAAGCACAGTTTGTAAGGAACTGGCTTATTACAATAGGAATGCCCTGAAATTTAAGCTGCCTAATTTGTCAGCTTACTCAGACCATACTGTGGTAACACTCAGCCTGTTTGTAGGTTAAGCAGCAACTTCTGGGCTTGGGGCTTTGGTCCTGCACTGGGGCCTGTGGGCAGAAGAGGGATTTGACAAATTCTGTTCTGGGGGTTCTCTGGTGACAGCACTGTCACTTGTCACCTGCAGTCCTGGCCACTGCTGCATCAAGGACTGCTTTGGACCAGGGGAGAGCTGCCCTGGGGTGGATTGAAGTAACAAAATTGGTTTTGAAGTGCTTCAGGTGTCCCTTTCCCACAGTGTTGCAGTGGACACAAGGACACTCTTGGATTTGAGACATTTATTCCACAGGGGCAGACAAAAGGAGACATTCGCTCACTCAGATTGATGAGTTCTTCTGAGGACAGAGTAAAGACAGAGACAGAGCTGGAATAAACACTTACTTTATTCTGCACTTCCAACAGGACTTTTTCTTTGTTGTCTTTTCTGCAGCTGGAGGCTGAAGCTGTGATTTGTGTCCTTTCCCTGAATGTTGGGAAGCTGATTTCCAGATAAGCTATTCCTGCAGCGCTCGGTTCCCTGTTCCTGCATCCTGCTGGCTCGAGCTCATCCTCTCACACTCCTGCTGTCACAAACTCACATTGCTGCTGTACACAGAATTTCCAGTAATATTATAGCAGAGTTTCTCAACACCCCACGTTGCACGTGGCGTGCCACCACTGAATTGGTACAATCTGACCCATCCTTACAGGCCTTACCTGCAACAAGCATTTATTTCTGCTTGAAATTGTTCGTTCACCTTTCATCAGTGGGGACCCTCAAAGGCATCACCAACGTGCTCATCTTTCTTTATCTCTGGTTTTGTTATTGCTGTGTTGGATCATTGCTGTGCTCTTCATAAGAACTCATAAATCCCTTAAAAGTACAGGTTGAGCAGAGTACACAAAGTGCTGCCTTTGCTTCCTTGCTGTTCCTTTTTGATGCCAGTGCTGTGTTCTCTGTGCTTGTGTTTGGTCCTGAAGATGTTGGCACTGGCTAAGCCATGGGTTAGCCAGGTCATTCACAATTTTATATGACACTGGCTGTCACTCTCCAGCTCTCTTGGCCTGAAAACCTATATACATTTGCACAGCCTTAATTATTTTTCTTTTTTTCTCATGGAGATCTGTAAAAATTTCTGTTAATACTAAGCTTTGAGAAATAGCCCAGCACACTGGGGTTTTTTTTCTATATCCTTTTCAATTTAGTTCCGCTGATCTGATTTATAGATGTGTACAGGAAGCTGGAGAAAAGGCAGAAGTTCCTGTAAAATTTCTCAAGATCCAGAAGCAAGAGAGGAGAATCGGGGATAACAGAATATATTAGCAAAGAACCAGCCTTAGTTCATGGCCAAGTGGTTTACTGACTTCCTCCCCCAGGAAAGCAGAAGGCAGCAGGGTGCAAGGATGTCTGGAGTTCAAGGTGCATTTTGTGAACTCTCCTTTAAGGCACCAGGATTTGGCTTGGCTGGAGTCAACTGTGGGGCTTGTGCTTGGGGTTTAGCACTCAAAACATCAATCCAGTTGCTAAGAGTCCTGAAGCCTCACTGATAGTCACTGCCTTGGAAATTATGTTTGAAGAGTGTTTACCTGCCTGCAAAAACACTAAGGGCTTACACTGTGAAATCAGACTTGGAAAGTTCAAAGGCTTTCCATATTTGTGTGTGCATAACCAGCACTTGTTGGTGCTGGAAGTCAGGTACACTGCAAAGAGACTGCAGTTTTAGGGCAAAAGCACTTCTAGATAAAAGCAAGGGCTTTTAAGGATGTCACTGCAGAGCCCTGAATTCTTTCTGAAAGGGTTCTATTTTGTGGCATAAAAAGTCAAAGCAGAAAGAAACTCATCTTGCCAGAGCTCTGATGTGGGAAAGGTGCCATACAGCCAGCCAGGCTTTCTTTTATGTTTTGCTCATAACCATCGTAGCAGGGAAAGGCAAACACTTGTCTAATTTGATAAAATATCTTTAATTGCAGCAGCAGTACTTGAGGTTTGGGCTGGCTGCGTCAGCTCTGTTTGTAATCACAGCTCCAGCCGCACTCCACAATCAGCGCCAATTGCTGCCAATTAGCATCCGCTAGGCTGCTGCTGCTTTATTCAGATGTTCTGGGGTGTTTGGTTGCATTATTCATACCTTGTCTGGGAAAACATAGTTTAAAAACGAGCACCATTACAGGATTTCGTTGTGCTGTGACAGACCTCCCAACTCCACCTCTCGGTTTAGTTGTAGTTGGTGAACAGGGGAAACCTTTGGGCGTGGTCGAGGTCCTGCATTTCACTTCTAGGAAATAGATCCTGCTTGATAGAGGATTTTAAGGAGAGATCAAAAGAAATCAAAGCTGGTGTTCTGTCATGTAGCAGTTTGGCTTTGGAAGTCATTGCAAAATGTCATCAATGTGCAAGACATTAGGAATGAAAAAGAAGAAGAAAAATTTTAAAAAGAGAGAGGAATGTATATGGTTATGGAGGACTGCCATGACCAGGGACAGAGATTTTTAAAAAGACTTTGAAGTGCCAGTTTCAGAACTGAGTCTGGTCTATGGTGTAGGAGAGCTTGGGGTGGAAGGGGCCATCTCTGTACCTGCAGCAGGTACAGAGTGTTCTCTGTAGTGGTACAAGATGAGCTACAGGTACAAGATGTGCTGTCTAACACAGCAGTGTGTGCCAGCATCTTGGGCTTCAAGAGCTTGTGGTTTCACCTATTTAAACTTTGAGCCTGTATTTTCCCCTGTTAGGATTTTATTCTGACTTCAAAGGAGTTGTTCTTAATGTGAGCAAGTGCAAATGATTGATGAATGCCTTTGGGGTTTTTTTCCTTCAGATGATGATTTTAATAAGGAGAAATGAATACTGGCTAAGTATGTTTAACCAGGAGCTTTGTTTGGTTTTGCATCTTAGTTGAATTAAATGAATTTTTTTTAGTGCCACAGTAAGAAAAGAAAGCAAACAGTGGTAGAGCCCCACATCCCTGGGGAACAGGGGCCGTGCACACACTGGTTGCGTGACGGATGCTCCCTGCATATGGGAAGGTAACATGGGAATAAAGAGGAATGAGTGCAGAAGTAATTTCTTTAATTAAAAAAAAAAATTGGAAAAAGGAGGTGATAACTTGTGGAAACACAAGGAGCACAGCTGGCAGCAGATACAGTGGCAGTGATGGGTGTTTGCTGGAAGGTGACGCTCCAGGAGCCTGTGCCAAACTCTCTGACAAGTTTGCTCCACTAATCAGGCGCTTGTTAATAATGACTCAGATTTACGATACTTTATAACAGCCCAAGAAGAAATATTCATCCTGGTATTGACTTTGTGGGGGAAGAAAACCTAATAAAGCATTGAGGGTGCTTAATCAATACCTGGGCAGGGCTGCGCTGATTATCAGAACGAGCAGCTTTGTTTGCTATTCAGGCGGATAATTTATGGTTAGTGCTGGAAGTGATGTATGTAATTTATGTTTTAGAGACAATTACTGCTCAAACACGACTGCTGCAAAGCTTTTTGCAGGAAACCAAGAGAAAGACAAATGCAGTCTTTGGGGTGCCAGTGTTGTGCCTGACAGCCTGTCCCAGTGTATTTGTGCATTATGCTATATTTAGGTGTAATGTTGATATATGATCTATGTGCATGTGTGCTCATGTGAACTATGTTGCATCGTAGCAGTGAGTGGCCTTTAAAGCTCAAATCAACTTCCTCAGGTTTCAGGATTTTTTTTAGACATATGGCTTTGGTCACAGACCATCCAAGCTGTAATTAAAACAAAAACCAAACCAGCGTGTAAAACTTAAGGATGTACTTTTTTTTTTTTTTTTTTGGATCTTCAGCATTTAAAAAAATTGATTCAAATTATTTAGATCAATATGTGAGAAATTGTCAAATGGGCATTGTGATTTGCAGACCCTTGCTTATAATACCTTATACCTTATAAAAGCAAATTGTAAAATAGTTGCAATTCTACGCCTGTGTGAGCCAGGCACTCAGATATATTAAAGTACACACATAGGAGCATTTCTGGTGCACATGATAAACTATATTTAGACATTGATTCTAACCATTATAAAGGTTTGGTTTTTTTCACCCAACAGCATTTATGTTTTCTGAGTTAAGAATTTACATATCTAAATTGCTATAAAAGTCAATATAAGCTGCCAGTGCCTGTTAGAGAGAGGAATCAAACTGCTTTCTTAAAGATATTTAACATTTAGATTCCTGAAATTGGCCCATCTTCATCATAGTCTTCAGGAGAAGGTCCCAAGTGTTATTAATGAAATGTTTTCTTCCCTCTAAATAAATATGTTGTGGTTGCTGTGACCCCTGATTGAAGCAGGGTGTGTTACCAAAACACTTTTAAACTAATCAAAATCACCTCCTCGCTCCGTGCTGGTGGGCTTTGTTCAGGCAGGATTGCAATAACAATGGGAATGATTTTTTACAGATTTTATTCCACTTCAGTGATTTATTACAAGTCCAGGGAGCTCTGACATGCGCTGGAGTCGGTGGCTCACGGGTCAGAGCACAGGTTAGCCCCAGAACTGGGCACCCAAATGGCAGCTTTGCATGTGCCGGCCTTAAATAAATAAAGTTGCTGCTAATATACAGCTGATAAGTACAGAAACCTTGGAAAATGGGTTTTAAATAGTGTGGCAGTTACGAGATTCCTTTTGCTACCTTAAAAACCGGTTTTTTATATTAATGAATCTGGCATAAACTTGCTGTATGGGGAAAATAAAAATACCTTAACCTGTAGGCAGTGAGTGAACTGCTGGGTTCCACTGATCTGAACACACAAACTTGTCAAAATTAGATGGTGTTTCACTTTATGGTTTTCCTGCTGCAGAGCTGAACCCCTGCTTGGTGCAGGGTCTTTCTCCTTCCCCAGCTCTGGCCAGTCCTGTGTTCAGGGCAGGTTTAATCCCTCACTGGATATTAAAGATGCTGAATTGAGCTCCAGGTGGAGACCCTGCAGAGGTGCAGCCCTCACCAACAGCTCAGTGGAGAGGGATGGAAAGGAGATTTCTGCCCCAAATGCCAATACATATTTCTGTTTTTCACAGTGATTTTTCTTCATCTGCTTTCTACTCTTGAGAGCCAGTGATAGGGCAGGTCACTGCTGTTAGATTTCAGGCTGGAGTTACCAATGAAAACTGGTTTGTCCAGTGTCTGCTTTTACATAAAGCATTCATTTATTTGTAGGAAATCTGAAATCACTTACCATTTCATAAATACTTGGTGAAGGGTTGTTTTCCCTGGAGCTGAGGATGTGTGGTGTTTTCAGATGGAATAGCATTAACAAGAACGGAGGTGAAGGGGTTGGAATTGTCCTTCTCCATTTAGCATGTAGCTCCTAGGCAGGGTTAATTGGGCAAAAAAAATGTATGTTCCCTCCCATATCAAGTATTTTTGGAGTAAAGACACCTTTTCACACAGTTCTGTTCTATAATACCAGGAGTGCAGAGAGTGTGGGACATGGGCACACATCAACAATCCATATTTTAACATACTACAGGATTTAAAATATATTGTGGATTATTTTCCCCCCCACACGTATGCTAGACAGATCATATATAAAGTTAATATCAAGTTAATCTAGATGCAAGATGTTTTCAATTATTTTTCCCATGGCAAGATTGAAGGCTCACATCCAGTATGTCCCATGGATAATGTTTTTGTGTTGCAACATTGGCTCTATAAATAAACGTGAAACATTGCAGTCGCAAACATCACTTTTTTTTTTTTTAAGTGCCTACAGCATGTCATTACAGATGGATTGATAGGCTTGATAACATCGAACTTTTGTCAGACCTAACGTGGCAGACTTGTTACGTGTCAGAAATTTTCTGTCATTTTTCTCACTATTCAAAAGGCAAAATATATTTGCAACCTTGAGTGACATTGAATATGGAAAGCAGACAGAAATTTATCATTTGACAGGATTGTTTTTGTTGAGTTTATTTTAACTTTTTTTTTTTTTTTCAGTGGCAAAGCTGTAATCAGATTTTAAAATCCTGACTACCCTGTTTTAGGAATATGGCACAGCTGATTGTGGCTTGTAAAAGCTCTATGACCCGGCCTTTCTTTATTACTTCACATTCAGATCATTTCTTTTTGTGCTTCTTTGGACTGAGGCAACATCTGACCTTTATTATGGAGTTGCAGAAAACAGCTTGGTGGGGAGCAGGCAGTGGGGAAGGTCTTGAGCAGGAGACAGAACAGCAAAGGATGGAGATGCTTAGAGAGCAAATTTTCATAGCATTAGGGCTAAAAATGGTGAGATTTATTCCTACTCAGTGTATTTCTTCAAATGGGATTGCTCTCTAATAAAGCTGTATCAAGAAAGCTTTTTTTGGTGTCTTAAATCATAAATTAAATTATAGTTTCTTTTATGATGATTAGCTTTAAATAAGGTGTTTGTTTTAAAGGCACATGGAGATGGAAAGTCAAGTTTTGCGAGTAAAACAGAAGAAGTGGTGGGTTTCTGGTGTAAAAAGCAGCAAAGAAATGCAGGAAAACATTTCATTGAAAGATGAAAACAAATATTAAGGCAGGGACAAGAAAATCCTGGACAGGGCATTAAGAAGGTGGGGTTAGAAGGAGGAGGAAACAAGGTTTTCAGTCATGCAGCACTAATAGCTGAACCATAGCATTTTATGCTGAACAAGGAAGGAAAAGATTTTTAATTGCTAACAGGAACACTGCAATCAAAGGAGAAACTTCCTATATATTAGCATGCACCAGCACTATACACTTCTGAATGGATTATACCCTGGTGAAATCAAGGGGATAATGATGAGCTCCTCAGCTCAGAAAGGTTTTGTTCCAATATTTTAGTTCAAAATATAGACATTGGTGTTAATAAATCAGGCTGTATATCCTAGACCACCTCACGCAGCCAATATTTTATGCCAGGAGGTCACATAGCATTGTGGGTGCTACAGAATAAAGCAGTTTTCCCTTAATTTTTGTCAGATTATACCCTTTTCTGACCCAGAGATGAGGCAACTGAGAGGCATTTTAAAAACTTTTATTCCATTTTCAGCCTTGTGAAGGGTGAGACAATATTGATGTTATAATTCATGCCATCACGATCAGAAGCCAAACTATTAGCTGATTACAATATATTATAAGCATTTTTTTGGCCTATCAGCTTATGCCAGGCAATGTCATTAATGCCTTAAGGCCAATCATCTAAAATTACCCCTTGTGGGTCCTACTACAATGCATCTTTCATAGTTCTATTTCTCTAAAGTATCTGGTTTTATTTGCAAGGCCATCATTCAAAACTTGTTTCCAGTTCTGTTTCTCTCTCAACAATGTCCATCCTATTCCATGGCATTTCTAAGTCAGCATTTCTTATCTCAAAGTTTACAAACAGACACGTACTACGTGAGCCTTCTGTCAGGCTTTGAGAATTCTCTACAAATCCATTTCCCACGAATTTCATTTAAAAAATATAATAATAAAAAGAGCACGGAGTTTTTATTAGTTTTCAATCCTGTCGGTACAAATAGAAGTCCAGGCTGCGGAGCCAGGTCTTTATGATGGCTTGTTAGTGTTAATTAACACGAGGCACATTGAGGTGTCTGTGAGCTGGGGGGATTCAATCCCTTGGACGGGGCGCCGAGCGCTCGCGTGCCTGCTCCCAGTGCTGGGAGGAACACGTCCAAAATCTGCCTCCTGTCATATGTTCCTGCTGAGGAGAAGCGAGTAGACGCACGTTCTTATTTTGGTGTCGTTTGTTTTTTTGGAGGGGAAGGGAGGGAGGGAGGGAAGTGGTTTTTTCTCTCGGGGAAAAGTTTCTGTTTAAATCGCGTTCCCGTGAAATGGAGAAGAGCCTTGTTGGCTTCACGCGGGTTAGGATTTGGTTTGTTGTGTAGCTCTGAGATAACTGAATTTTATTTTATTTCTTTATATATATATAGCCTGCCAGTGTTTTCCAGTATGACTAAGGACAAATTGTAATTTTGTTAGTCATTTGCGTTGAATCTAACGCTATAGAGAAATGAGATGGTTTTAGCGGGTTTGTGCCTCTTCATCTACACCTTAGCAAACGTTGGTGTTTCACAATGCACTTTTCTTTTAGGTTTTTAATAGTCTGAAACCTCCTCAAAAATTTCTTTTGACCTGTGGCTTTTAGCCAGGATCGGAAATGAACCAGTCAAGCGAAGCTTGAGCTCATCAAAGAACTAACAAACCTTGGTAAATCTCAGTCTTTAACACCGAAGGGTTGCAGTTGAAAGGCTCTCACCTCTCTTGTATGAATGTGAAATTCTTTTTTTATTTTTTTTTTGCTTTTACAAACTAATTAATTTTTTTTTAAAAGCCTCATTTCCCCCTTGGGAATGAGGAGTGCCACTAATATGAAGTAACTGCCTGTGGTTTTTACAGTCATGATGATGCTTATCTTCTGCTGCTTAATCCTCCTTCTGCTGACTTTCCTGCTGTCTGACCTGAAAGCAATGTGAGCTCCTTTCCAGTGCCAAAAGCCTGTCAGATACGTCACCTCAGCCCAGGGTTTGAGGAGGTGGGGTGTCCCTTCAGCCCTGGCTCTCCCACCAGGGTAGATCAAAACATTTGCCCAAAAATTGAAGCCAACCCCCCCAGAGCCCATTATTCTCACAGATGTCCATCCCTGCTTGCCCTTGCACTGCTGGACTGGGTGTGTGTGGAGGACATGAACACTTCAGAGAGCAAAGCGAATGAGAAGGCATTTCCCAAGTTCAGTGTGCATGGAATCAGTGCAGCAAATATCTGCTGGGCTTGTTACATTTACCATCTCCTTTGAACAAATGTTCTGTTTTGGAAATCACCTCCATACCGTCTGTTGTCTCTGCTGCTGCTCAACAGAGCAGCACTGCTGGCCTGATGGCTTCTATCATATCTCTTTGAAATTTCTTATATAGGGTATTTAAGTAGATATGTAAGTGTATGTCTTTGCTATTGATTTTTTTCTCTACAACGGCTGTCTATTTACTTATTTATTTTTTTTCATTTAGTTCTTTAATGCTCTTCATTTGTAATGCGTAAAGTTCCATTTTGCATGCAGGAAAAGGCCAGCTTACAAGGTGAATAAGTCAGGTGTGTAGATAACAGCACCTGACAGAAAGCAGGACCATAATTGATTTTAAATCCTACCATCTTTCAGAGGTTTCTCATCTCTGGCACTGCTTCTAGAAGCACTCTAATACCCAAGTGAGGCTGCTGGAAATGACAGCATAGAGGTTGTTCCAGAGGTGGAAGCTGGAGAGCCAGTTGGGCTCTGCACTCACCTTGTGCAGAAGGGGAGGAGGAAAATCCCACCCTTGCAATTCTTAGTATCACAGAATCATTTAGGTTGAAAAGACCTTTGAGACCATTGAGTAAGACCTTTGAGACCATTGAGTCCAACCATTAACCCAGCACTGCCAAGCCCTCCCCTAAACCATGTCCCCAAGTGCCACATCCACTAATGGTTGGGCTTGAGGACCTCAGAGGCATTTTCCAACCGTAATGATTCTGTGATATCTGTCTTTTAAATCCTTCAAGGGATGGTGACTCCACCAGTTCCTTGGGCACCCTGTCCCAGTGCTTGGCAATCCCTTCAATGAGGGAATGTTTTGTGATACCCAATCTAAACCTCCCCTGGCACAACCTGGTTGGGTGGAGGGACTCAGCAGTGTAGCTGGGCATCGCTGCTCCTGGGGTTGCTTCAGAGTCCTGAGCTGTTTGTCTCAGAAACTTTCTCATTTTTCCACATCAGTCAGACAGGACTGTCCTCAGATCTTCAGGTGCTGTGGTCAGTGCCCACTCTTCAGTGGTTTGCTTGTGCTTTCTCCTGGCAGATGTCAACGAGTGCACCACGGAGAACGGCGGCTGCCATGACCGCTGCTGCAACACCATCGGCAGCTACCACTGCAAGTGTCCAGCTGGCCAGAAGCTGGGGGAAGATGGAAAATCCTGTGCAGGTAATGCTTTGTGCCATGTCTCGCTGCTATTAAGGAATCAGCAGGCTTAGGAAGGGGAAGGAAAACACTGGCTTTTATGTGGAGCCAGCTGAGGAGTGTCTGCTCGGAGTTGTCGAGAGCGCAGATATTCTCATGCCTGGATTATGAAGATGTAACTGTAAGAACACTTCAAAGGGTTGGGGTTTTGTTTTATTTTGTTGAAAAAAATGTTATCACTTAACCTGGATTGGCTGTGCCATGTTCTGATTATGGGATTTCCGTCATCAGTTGAAAAACTTGAAGAAAGTGTATACGCTTGATAATATTTCATCTGTCTCTAAAGCAAAATGGTTCTTATCAGAAAATACACATACATTTTCACATTTCAATCACAATTCCACAGCTAGAGATTAACTGAATAAAAAAGGATTTAAAACCACATGTTATGTAAACCCATTTGTCTTTTTCGTAGGGGAAATTTAAATCTAGTTAGTGCATTATAGGGTAAAATTCGTTCTTATGCAGAAACTTATGTTAGAACACATAATGAAATAAGCTCAGACTTCCTAAAGGTGCACTGACAAACAGAGTGGGTGTAAACAAGCCCAAATGAGGTGCTGATCTACCATCACTTCATTTTGTGCATCATCAGGTGTTAGGTACCCAAGGTGTGCAGGCCAGAGCAGTTCCTCCTTCCTGAGCTCTCCCCTGACACAGGTAACAGGGATGTGCTGCCACATAATCTGGTGTGCTCTGCTGTGTGCCTGGATTGCAGCCCCCCTGCATTTCAGTGCTGCAGTAAATGCATCAGTGATGATATTTTTTTAATCTCAGGGGAGCTTTTCATGAACTGTATTATCGTCTTTTCACAAGAAACTGTGTTGTCTGGCTTTTCTCATTGCACAGTATCTCACAAATTCCTTTCTTCCAAGATTTCATTTTACCATTGTCCAACTCCTTTACAAGGTTTGTATAAAGCACTGTATTTCTTGCCTGTGGTCATATGCTTTATCCTAACTTTATAATTTATTTGGCTGCACTCCCTTTTTTCGCTAAAATATGATGGAATTATTCTCTATGGCAACCTATCAGTTGAGATCCACCTTGACAGTGTAAATAAGCTGTAGATGGTTATTTCATTTTGATTGAAGTATTTCATTATGGTCCTCCATGTTTTCATTTCAGCCTTTGGAGAGCTCAGCCCAGGAATATCATTTATGATTCACAGATCCCATTTATGATTCCCTGCTACATCACCTCTCCTATCTCTTTGGGGGACTGGCTGGCAATATGCCCATGAGCCAAGGTCTGTGTTTTGATGACTGCTTACTGCTTCCAGTGCATAAAAGTTGTCCACACCCCAAGGTTTTTGAAAGCATACTACTCATCATAATCCTTAGCATGCAAGAATAATTTTTCCTTTAGACAAGTCTTATTTTAATAAGTTGGTCAAATTAATGTTCCTCCTGCACAATTCAATTCTTATAATACACTTTAAATTCTAGCATTTGGACAGTCTTTAAAAAAATCAAACACAGCTTAAGGTATTTGATTTTTGTATTATATTTTATCTGACCAGGAGTTGCAAGGGAATATATTATTAGCTGTTTGGAAACCATTTTTTTGAAATCCTCAGACAAAAATGGAAAATGCTCAAGACATAGAGCAGAGTAAACATGGTGGTGTCACTAAATACACCTGAACTTTTGCAGAGGTGACAATGACAGTGAGAATTTGGCTGTGCTGGCCTGGAGTCAGGCAAGGAGGCCAATTTCAGCCAACTTCTGGCCATCAGGCATTACAATATGAGTCACTTAGTGGTTGGTCACTATGTGAGGGGAAAGTGGTCAAACACTTTTGACCACTTTTTTGTTTTACTCTCAAACAAAACTCTGTGTGTTGCTGGAAGGTCTTCCAGGGCCTGAACTGGAGTTTTATTTATTAATGCCTCTGCATTGCTCAAAAGAGTAATTTTTGCAGGTAGGAGTAAAACAGCTCTTCATTCAAGTTAACCAGTGGTGTTTTGGAGGAATAAAGTTTATTGTTGTTCTGGGTTGTTCCATTCTTTCTGCCTTTATAGCATCATTGTGCTTTATGTTATCCCTTAGTCTAAACTCAGGCATTAAATAGATGTGCACTATTGTTCTGCTTCCATTATTTGTCTCATGGTTGGTTTTATTTCACTGGTGCCTGCAATGATCGATCAGTGTACGGGGGTTTTTTTTTAATAAGCCAAGGTACAAATAAGGTGTATTGTTAGAAAAGGGCATGGAAGTAGCACAGATTTTATTCAGCGAGTCATTATTGCTGGAAAGATTGATCGTGTTTTTCAGAAACAAAATAGAGCATCCTTCTGACAAAAAGGAAGGATGTCAGGAAAGAACTGTTGGGTTTTTGAAAATATTTTTTTTAGCCATTTGTAGCTGTTTAATGCTAAGGAAGGGACAGTGGATAAAGATTCACTAACCACCAATGTACTGAATTGCACTGCTAAGGAAGGGAAAGGGATAAAAATTCACTAACTAACAACAAGCTGAATTGCACTGCTGTTTTGATCAAACATTGCTGGGGGGTTGTGAGCAATTTTTTTTGGAGACCCAAAGGCCTGATTTCACAGCTTGAGCAAGCTGGCAATGCTCAACATCTCCACCTTCTAGGGTGTCAGAGGTGTGTGCAAGACACGAGGCTCCATGAATATGCACAAGACAACAGCATAAAATAGGTGAGATAATCTTAAAACAGTTATTGCTATCAGCTTTGATTAGACCTTCCCCTTCCCCTTAGGGATTCCGTGGATGGTTGGACCCACACGGGGAGCAGGATCGAGCAGCACAGCCTGGGACACCTCATGCTGTGAGAACTAACCTGATCCAAGGGCTGTAGGGATATTTCCTGGGTATTTTTAGGGATCTTTTCTGGCTCTTTGGGGGTTCTTATGGCAGGATGTGTCATTCAGAGTTACGTAGTTTGCAAAGTCTTCCTTCCCTTTGGTCAGGGATACTGGTACCAAGAGGCAAGATGTGCTGAGCTGAAGGCCTGTGCATCTCCAGAGAAATGCCAGCCAGAGCAGTGACCTGATTAGCCTTTCAAAACTAATTATCTCCATGTTGTACTGCAGCTTTCACTCTCCAGCCTTCACGCTCAGAACTTCAGTTTGCTTCTCTGACAGAGAAATATTTCCTGGCAGCTCCTGGCGTAGGCATTACAGATTGTGACAGAAAGCTCCTGCTTCCCTCCCGCTCCTCGTGTGCCTGATGGAGATGAATGATGAGACGGGATTTGGCTTTAAATCACTGCACAAATAATGTGACAAATTAATATTTGACATTTACTAGCAAGGGCTGTCAGGCTGATGCTGTGCCCTGTGCATCCCTGTGGCGTTCCTGGGGCAGCCTTGGCAGGGGCTGTGGGTGGGTTTGCTCAGGAAGGTGTGACCTGGTCTGAGAAAGGGAGAGGAGATGGGTGTGTGTCCAATCCCTCCTTGTTTGTGGAGCAGAGGTACCACCATGTCAGTGAGATGGGCTGTGAAATGCAGAGAGATCCTCATTTCATATTTTATTCCGATGCGAAACAGATCTACTCGAGCATCTCGAAATGCAGAAATGGTATTTTCTGAACAGAAATACCATCTTAAATGGTATTTTAAATGGTAATTTTAAAGCTCAGTTGTTGGCACAAGTCCAGATCTGTAAGGGATGCTGAGGCTACAGCTACAAAAGCGTGTTTTCACACATGAATAAGCTGCAGAAGTCAAGTAGAAAAAGGTCGTGACCTTATGTTAACCTTCTTTGGTAAACTGTCATTTCTTATTTATATTATTGTGCTCTCATCTGTCAAGGCAACTGAAGGAACTTAGAGACAAGTGAAATCCTGTGATTAACTGTTGATGAAAAGGAGCTCCTATTTTGTTGATTAGAGTGATGTTGCAATCACTGTAACCCCATCCCTGGGGGTGTTGGTCAAACCTGGGAGCTCTGGCAGGTTCCTGACCTTTGCCAAGGGGATTTTGGGAGCAGCTGCCTCCAGAGTCAGAGTGGGACTGTGCAGGGCCACCACTGTTCCCCCCAGGGATGGAGGGGTCACTGCTGGAGCCTGATCCCAGGGCAAAGGGAACTCTCCAAACACTTTGTTGCCTTGGGAGAGTTAATGGTAGGCTAAAAGGAATACTGAGGGACATGTCTGAGAGCAAGAAAGTGCTTATTTATGTGGTGGCAGTGTTTATTAAGTTAATAAGGTCTGAAATGCAACTTATTCTTGTCAGATTCTGATTTTAGTGAAGAGAATGAATGTTAATTCTGCGTTTGGGCTGTTTTCCCTGCCCAGCAAATCAATGTACAGGTGTCTGCCATGTGCTGTGATAAAAAGACTGAAGGACATAACACCATGCACTTCAAAGGAAATGCCAAGGCATTTTTATTGTATTTATTTCATTTTTATTAGAACAGGAGAAGTGAGTCTGCTGGAAGGATTCAGGATGCTTTTGCATTATCTTAGCTCTAAAAGTTGCATTTTGTTCAACAGCCAGTGTTGGCAGGCCATGACACTGAGGTACTTATTGCCAGGAACACTTCAACAGAAGGAGAACAAGGAGAATATGTTTTACAAAAATCAAAATGTACCAGTTCTTATTCCAGGTGCAACAAGTACCACACCAACTGAACTCAAATCTTACAGCACTCAAGCGAAGGCACCCTTAGATGAGGTGAAGCCACCCAACCCTCTTCATCTCTCTCTATTTCAAGACCTTGTCTTGAGGCAAGGAAATAAATCCAGTTGCAGGGATTGTATCACAATTATCTAATTGTCTGTAACTGAATTACTCTATCCACCTAATGTCTGCCTCCTAGAATGAGGGGAATGGACAACTCCACCTCATCACCTTAGCAGACCCTGGCTGAACCATCTTGATAACTGAGGCATTTCAGAGTATTGGAATTTTATAGCAATTCTAAAAAGAAGAGAAAAAGAATAGGCAAAAGAAAAAGACTTGTGAGAGGAGAGAAGGAAAAGCTAATTTCTGATTTTTCCAAACCTGTTGTTATTGGATCTCAGGTATCCTGGGACTCCAGGTTGGGTTTTTTGAGCTAAGTCAGGTAATTTCAAGTATTTATGTTTCAAAGTATAAAAAACCCGCAGTAATCTGCCAAGGAGGGTGAAGAGAAACATTTTCTTCTCCATTAGTTTGTACATCCAGAATACTGGCAAATGTCTTATATTTGAAGTGGATTCAACAAGAAATAGTATCTGGTTTTACATTTAAATATTAATTATGAATTGCTCCTACCTTTTGAATAATTATTTTTAGTCATGAGTAAAAAGCTTAAAAACTGCTTTTGATTTCAGATCCCGGTTGGTAATAATAATAATAAAAAAGGGGTTCTCCTATTTCTCTTATAGAGGGAACTGTATTAGCTGAGATTAAGGATTAATTGTGCATTATAAACACTATTTAACATTGTGCACTCAGACTTCTGTGGTTTTCTGGAGACTGTTGGGTTTAGGCAGGAGGATTTTTGTGTGATTTTTGTGCATGGCTGCAGAGAAGCTCCGGGGCAGAAACTGCTGGAGATGTTCTACATTTGCAAACTTGATGGGGAATCTAATTTTATTTCCACTCCCAAGTCATTCTTTTGGAATCCTCAATTTCAAGCATTTCTCTGAGAAGAAGTGATGGCTGGAGGTTGTTCCTGTGACCCCCCTCGTGCTCTCCCGTGCCGTGTTGGATCCAGCTGGGATCAATAGCTGCGTGGAGCTGTTACACTCTCCCAGGCAAATTGTGTTGTCTCTCTGCATTTGTCTGTTCCTGGTGGTTCTACAGCAAAAAAAAGCGCTCCAAATAAGTAGCAAAAATTACAATATATTCACAGTGAGGGTAACACTGACTGCAGCCTATTGGACTTTTTAAATTAATTACCTGAGTGCTGATTCCTGGCAAGCCCGGGCAAGCAAGAGCCTGAGCTAAATTTTGGGGGCTCATTCCAGGCTGGCAGTGGCTGTGTCTGGGCTGTGCCCTTGCTTTTTATAAGCCATCCCCAGCAAAAACAACTCAGCTGGGGGCACACAAACCCTATCAATCTTTTTAAAACATATCAAATACTAAACTCAGCAAATCCCAGCATTTTTTTGTCTGTTCCTCTTCAGTCAGGGAAAGGACGCATTGCTCGGGCCATAACAGACACTTCCCACCTGGTTCAGAGCATTTCTGTGTCAGTTTGGGGCCCAGAAGAGCATCTGATGCTCTGATAACTGATTTATTATGATTGAATTTTAATTGCCCTGGTTTAGTTTCTCCCTGATTCCTGCCTGGCTGTTGCTGAAGCCTCCCCACTCCTCTATCACACGCCGAACAAAGGCGGCTGTGAGCTGAGCCACCCAGTTTCTCACATCTGCCATCCCTCGGGGTAGACAGGCTCACAGTTATGACAGCTCCCTCCAAAGTGAGCACTGCCATTGAAGGCTGGGCTCGTTTATCCTGGATATGTGTTTGCATCCATGGGAGCCGAGAACAGCCTCAGTAGGTTTGCAGTCACTTTTTAAGTAGAAGTTTTATGCACACCAGTTGGGTCGAGTGAATTATTATCCCAATACAAGGCTCCAAAGAAACAGTTTGAAGGAGTCCTGACCAAAAGCACTTGACTTTTGGGGAAGACTGGGACCACTTATATTTCAAGGATTCAGTGACTATTTCCGGATAATCTTGGTAAATCTCTTTTTCTCCGTGGAGCTTGTTTTTTGGTACGCAGATTTTTGCCTTTGAATGTTTAATTCAGCTGCAGCGTTTTAATAGCAGCCTTTTGCATAAACAAACCATGGAACTGGCAGTTTAATTTTCAGGTTATGTCAGGATTACACAGGGTGAGGTGTAGTGCAGCTTGTCACCGTGTCATACATTCCCTGCAGCTCAGCCTGTGCCGCGTTCCAAGGCAGCAGCGCCTTTTCAAAAGCACGGCGCCGCTCGTGCCCCATGGAAAACTGGCACCTTTTCCCTTTGCATTTCAGCTGTCAGATGAATTATTGATGGCTGATCTGAAGGGGAAGGCTTGTTCCTGGGTGTCACAGGTAGCAGCAAAGGCAGAGCCCCATCATCCCCACAGCGTCTGCTGGTGCTTGTCCATATGGCGCGCACGGCTCCCCGTGCGTCACAGCTGATTTTAGACTCGGCACATGGATTGCTTCCCCACCCTTCCAGCTACCTTGTCTTCCTCCAGCCCCACCAGCTGGAAGCAAATATGGAGCAGGAATCTCAGCTTGCCATTATCCTTGGAAAGGAGTGTTTTTGTGGGACGTGCAGGGACAAGTGACCGTCATGCCCTCAGTTCCGACTCTGGGTCCTGCAGTTGTGAGTTTGTGCTCACAAAGTTGGCCATGGGCAGAAAAAACTGGCCTGGAGAGGTTTTTTTTTCTGTCCATAGCACTTGATGCATAAAGCTGTATTGATCAGTTTTTGATAATGAAAACATTTAAAGTTCAGAATTACTGCAGTATTTGCCACATTACTCAGGGACTTAAAACTTTTAATTAACACAGGAGCTGTGAATAGTTAGATGAAAGAACTATATGGAAAGGCTGTTATTGTCCAGATGAAAAGGAAATATTTGGAAATAATGTGACAAAAAATGGTAGACTGCAGTGCAAATATGTTTTGAGATATTTCTAGGGCTCTGATTAGTTTATATTAGCTAGTTTTTTGCATTTATGACTGCATCTGAAGGGCAGGTTATGGAGAATGTTAACATTCCAGCGGGCTGATTGACAATAATTAGTTTATTTTGAAGGAAAGGAAAGAAGCATGGTATTGTTGGAGCTGACTAATGTGAATTAAAAGCCAGGTAATCTTTTCTGCAATTACAGAAATACAATGATTGCTGTTATCAGAGAAGAAAATCCACTCGTACTTTTAAGAATCATTGTGTAGGAAGAGCTTTGCAAGGCTGAAATTGAAGCTCTGGTCATGGTCTCCAAAAGTACACTTAGTAGTAATTTTATGCAGAAGCAAGACTTTTGAATACTTAAATTATAGCTTGTTTGTAGCAAGGTATTTACCAGCAAATACAGGCATCTTATAAACAGCACATGAGTCATCTTGGTGTTCATTTCGAGCACATCGAAAATGCAAATTGCAGCTGAATTATTCTTGTGTGGAGAGGCGAGGCTTAGAAAAACCTTAAATTCGTGCTTTAAATGGAAATTGTGAGAGGAGAAATGTGCACATTTGCCTTTCAGAGGAGGGTGTTGTACAGGGTGGCTACAGCTTTTTCTCTAGCTTTGCCTACGGGCTGCGTAAACAAGAACTAACGGGAAAGAGGACAGCTCCTGAGTTGTGTTTATGTTCCTCTTTGGGAGCATTTAATACTGCTCTTCACCAGGACAGCTAATAGAACTCCCTTCTTTTTTTTTCCTTTTTTCTTTTTTTTCTTTTTTTTTTCTTTTTTTTCCTATTTTTTTAAACTTTATTTTTTCTTTCCTTATTTTTTTATTTTTTATTTTCTTTTTATCTTCTTTTTTCTTTTTTTGTCTTTTTTTCTTTTTTCCCTTTTTTCTTTTTTTTATTTTTTCTTTTTTTTTTATTTGTCTTTTTTTCCTTTTTTTTTCTTTTTTTTAATTATTGAAATGCTTATGGATTTTATGAGCCATCTGATCTAGCCTTAAAAAAGAGCTTTAAAACAATTTGTGATAAAAATCTAAGGCAAACAGAAACCCGTCAGCTTCTCTGTTCAAAGCCTTGGCCCAAAGGAAGCAATCCAGACGTGGCTGTCAGCGAGATACAACTGCTGGGAGAGCTACACTGCCTTATTAAAAGATCAGTAGTTTGATCAACATCATATTGGATTACTCAAACTTCAATTACAGGAGTACCTGAGGGCTTTAGCTGGGATATATTAGAAGACCAACTTGAAGTAAACCTGCTGTTGTTGCTTGCTGGCTCTGAGAAAGGCCCACCTGAGAACCCTGTGAACAGTTCCTGTCCCAAAAGGGATTCGGTGTCAGCCAAGGAGTTCTAAAACAACTAATAAAAATGGAGCAATCAACTGATTAATTTGATGGGAGTTTTAATCTCAGGAAGAGGAAGAAAAAAGGAACTAAAATAAATTCTTCCATGCCTGGTGACATTATTTATTCAAAGACAGGGTGAGAGAGTTGGGGTGGTTCAGCCTGGAGGTGAGAAGTGTCTGGGGAGACCTCAGAGCCCCTTCCAATGCCTAAAGGGGCTTGAGAAGCAAGAGAGCTGGAGAGGGACTTTTAACAAAAGCTTGAGAGAGGGAAATGTCTTCAAACTGACAGAGAGGGCAGGTTTAGATCTGATACTGAGAAGAAATTCTTCCCTGTGAGGATTGTGAGGCACTGGCACAGGTTTTCCAGAGAATTTGTGGCCTGGAAAAGTTCAAGGTGTCAGGTTGGACTAGGCTTAGAACAATCTGGGCTAGTGGAAGGTTTGTAACCTTTCTGTCTGTGGCAGGGGAATCAGAACTGGTTGATCTTTAATGTCCCTCCCCACCCAAACCATTCTGTGATTCATGATTAGGATCCAGCTCTGGAGGTTGGCAGGGATAGGTTTCAAATGTGTTAATGTTATAAGATGTGTTAATTCTCTCTTCTCCTAGTAGAATCTCTGCAGAGTCACACCTGATTTAGGTCACAAAGGAAGCAGAGCAAGAAAATAAGTATAAAATGCTGTCCATTGCTCGCTGGCAGTTCATGTCTTAGATTGTCCTGCAGCTGGGATAGCTCCAGTGGGGGATCAGTCTTGTGGTGGCACCTGAGGAGGCACCCCATGAACTGGTGGCTGTGGAGCAATGCCAGGAACCAGCTGTGACAGAGGGAGAGGGGATTGTGCTGTGCTCTCAGTTTTAGAGTGGCAGAGGTGGAGCTTTGCTGGCTGAATGATGCCTGTGCCCTCCCTGTTCTCCTGGTCCTGCACAGCATTGTCACAAATCACATCTGCATTTCCAGCCAGCACAGCACATGGACTGTAAGCGGGAAACATCAGATTATTAGGATGTTTGCATGATTATAATTTTCTTGTGCATGTTTTACCTGCTGCGTGTGGAAAACAAGTTTCTCTGCATTCTGCTGTAGTGGAGACACGGAGCTCAGCAAGTGTGTGCATTAATATTGCTGCTGGCAAAATCCAGGTGTTCCCATCACATCAGGCATTTCTCTTTTTATTCCATAACTACTCTTGCAAACTGCCATATCCTGCCGAGAGGAGATGCTGATGGCCCAACATCTAAACCTCCTTAATACAGCTCAGATCTGAGTCCACACGAGGAGTTCGGGCTGTGTCATGCTGTCACTTATTAAGTGCAGCTCCTTGTAGAGATCCTCTCCTCCTTTGCCACCCTCCCATCTCACAGCAGGGCCCAGGTAGGTTGTGCTGAGGAGCTGTATTTAAAAATTGATAGACCCATAACAAATATTCTCTCTGCTGTTCTGCCCCATGTCAGAAAATCTTGCAGGAGCGTTGCAGTAGCTGCTGATACTGGTGATCTCAAAGTCTTTCTCTGAAGCAGAAATCACCTGAAATTTTGATTGTTGTCTTTAAAACATTCCCTTCGACCTTCCCTGTTTACAGCCAGTATATTTACCTATTTTCTACTGGAAACAGTGACATTAATGAAGCTGGGTTTTTTTCAGTGTGTAAACATTTTTTTAGGAGCCTAAGTTACCCTTTTGTCTGGTTTGCCATTCTTCAGCTTGTACTCCTTTGTTATTTCATGTGGTCATTCACTTATCCTGGCACAGTTCTCCACTGAGAGTTTGTGTCCATCTGTGTGGGTTTTATGTTGATGGGAGTTGGAGTCGTCAAAGGGGTGCAGTTGCCAAAATATCTATTAGTCTAACCCCACTGTGGAGGCTGGTAACCCTATCACTCTTCCTTTTTGGCTTTTCTTTGCTGAGATGCTGTGTACCACACCAAGGTCCCAAAATGGAGCATTCTTTTTTTGTTTCAAATACCTAAAGTGGAGAAAAACATACAGAACTGCTTTGTGAAAAGAAGGAAAAATGGATTTCTTCACGGCTGTGTGAAAACATCACAGTTTGAGGTCTGTCCGTGAAATTATCATGTTCCTTGCTTTAATTCTATAGCCTGGTTTTCTCGCAAATTGTCTGGTTTCAATAATTGCTTAGAACGTGTGTGTGTGTGTATATATATATGTGTGTGTGTGTGTGTCTGTGTGTCTGTGTGTGTATATTTAATGAAGAATTCCTTGAAACTCTAATTAGGGCTGCTTGACTCCAAAGCAGTTTACATATCACAGGCTTACACAGCTATCAAACAGATGCTTCTCCTTTTTTTCTCATTCAGCTGACATTTTCATTTTCTCTGCATATTTTGAGCACTGAGCAGTGATGTGTTTTGACTCCTGAGGCTACAGATGATATCAAAATGAGGATTAGAAATGAAGCTTTACCTGTCAATTAAGTTGTTAAGCTTGTCCTCCACAGCGTCTACACTTTGAAATGGCCTGTTTATTGAATTTGAAATAGTTTTCATTCTTGACTTTGTTTAAATTGAATGGACAGTTCTAATTATAATCTTCAGGGTTTTCATCTGCAACATATGGTTTGCATTTAGAGCTGTGGATGAGGGGCTCTTGGATGTTTATTGAGCTAAACCACTGTTAAATATCTCATGAGAGAGTGGCACGTCAGGGCACTGAGAGTCAGCAGCAATGGGCAGTACAAATATTGCCCAATTTTCTCTTTTCACATCACTCTGTCCAGGGGGACAGCTGGGAAATGAACTGTGGTGGCAGGATCCAGGCATTGGTGACGAACAAGTCACCACTAAGTCGTTGCCTTGTGCCAGTCTTCCCTTGAAAGCAAGAAGGGAAGGAAGGAAGTCCTAGAGCATCTTTGATATATTCCTCCCCCACCCTGAGTTCAAATGCAATGACTTCAAATTACCAGGAGCTTTGTCAGGTCAAAATGTTGTTCTTTCCGATCACAGGGTTGCATGACATCTCATGGGAATTTATTCATCTGTTTATTCTCCAGTAAGGCCAGTGACAGACGAGAAAATGAAATCCAGGTCTCTTAGACTTGATGGGGTGATTGTTCCTTGCAGTGCTCACAGGAGTCCTCTCCCTCAAAGCAGGTTGTGGGGCAGCTCCTGCCATTCCTGCTCCATGGGTCTGTCAAAAATGCCATACCTTGGAGATGCCTCTGTCCTTTTCCCTTGAAAACAGGCATCAGGAGATCCATCTCCTTTCAGATCTGGACATAAATATTTATTACCTGGCACATGGTCCCACTGATGACTCTGCTGTTCAACCTTTCCATCCTTTGGTATTTTTTGTGTAGAGAGAGAGAAACCTGAAGGAGAGACGTGAAACTTGGCCCAGACATAGCTGGATGTCCTTAAAACTACCTGGGAAAACATCTGAGGTGTAGAGCAAAGTACCAGCTACAGGGTAGAAGATGGACCAAATCTCCAGGGAGGTCTGGAGGAAGGACTGACAGACAGTGAACCTGGGACAAACAGCTGTGGTGGTTTAATGCCATTATTTGCCTTCCCCATTTTCAGGGGTGGGTAAATAACTTGGAAAGCCTCTTTCTGTGCCTGCAAAATGGGTGCTGCTAAAAGTTGCTTTGTCCTTAATCCCGGGTGAGGAAATGGAGTAGAAAACTGGCTGCTCCAACGAGGGTCCTCCTTTGTTGTGAAATGGGTTTGCAGGGGCTAAATTGAGTGAGGAGTAATTAACCTTGCCTTTTAACCAGCCTCTTACCAGCCATGATGTGCTCCTTTTGGTTGGCTGAAGCCATTCCATGGGTGAATCCTGTTGGAGCAGCCTTGCCTGGGACACCTGGGAGTGAGGAATGTGAGGAAGCTGCAGCAGTCGGGGCTGACCCGGCTGGCTCAGAGCTGGAGCAGACAGTGGATGCTCATCTAATCCGTGGCAGGGGCCAGCAAAGGGCAGAACAAATAGCTTGAGGAGCAAAAAATAAAAGCCTGGCAGCACTAACAGTTCAAAATGACCCAGCTGGCTCTGCAGGAGCACATTTATCTATGCTGAAAGCTGTTTCGTGGAGGTGTTTTAACATCAGGTCCTAGAAAACCACTCAAAGGACCTTGTAGCATATTTGTAGGGGTTTGTGAAGCATTAAAAAAGACAACTCCCTGGACCAGCAGTTTTGCAGTTTAAAACCTCCCAGCCACCCAAAACTGCTCTTCTCAATTTTTGCTGCTCAGTTTGGTTCAATTGAAAAGAAATACATTTTTTAATTAATATAAACTGATTTATTTTATTTTATTTTTAATTTTAGGCTGTGTTTTGGACCAGACTTTAAACTTGTCTTTTCCTTCTTAGAGTCAATACCAATATAAAACTTCTTTCGTTGTGGAAAAGTTGGCCAAATATTTTTCTAGCAACAGGAGTTTCAAACCCCCTCCAATCAGAGTTTCAAAGCCTGAAAATCATTTTAGTGTCAGTAAAAGAGGAGAGATTCTTTTCAAAACTTCTGCTGCAAGAGCAAATTATGTCATGCTTAGTAGTGAGTGCATTTGTGAGGGGATTCATACTGGTTGTCAAATTTTGGACATTTCTGAGCTTGAGACTTCAGCAGTTCTGTGATTTAAAGTAAGCTGTGAGTTGAATCTGTTATAAATTTACCTACTTAGAGCAATAACAGGGGCTTATTTTAGGTTTTACTTCTGTAGAATAATTTCTGACTTTTGTGATCAGCTTAAGAATGTCTGGGAACCAAGCCTGTTTCCCTTCCTTCCCATGAGTACATAAATTATTTAATTGAAAAACACACTAAATAATGTGCAAAATCCACCATGTAATTAGTGGGGAAAGACCATATGATATTTTCACTTCGTAACTTTTGTGAGGTTTAAACACCCTTTGGAATATAGAACAGAGAGTAGTAACAGTGTAGTTACAAATAACAGAAGGCAAAGCACTGTCATGCATCTTTGTTGATTTAAAATACCACATTAAATAGCAAACAATCAGAGTTTTCTCATCAGATGTATGAAATGATCTGCAGCTGAAGAGTCTGGGGGAGCTGGTTGGGGCAAGGGAGGGGTGAGCCAGATTGTTGGAGCTTATTTCCAAATCTGTGTTGGAGTTGAACTGTTTATCCACTTGTGATAATTTTAAACAGAGCCAGTTAAGGTTTCTTGTTGTGGTACTTTACTTAAATTCCAACCTTCCCTCTTTCTCTATCACCATCATTCCTGATTTATCCTCACAGTATTTTGTGGGGACCAGTGACCCACAAAGCTCCCTGGGTAAAGAGGAGTGAAACCCTGATTTTACTGAATTTTAAGATAATGCTGCAAAGATTAGACCATGTTCCTTCTTTCTGGTCAGGATTTTTTCCCATAAATAATCGTTGTAATTATTTTTAATTATAATCTGACTTTAAATCCATCAGCATAAACCATTCTATAAGTAAATACAAGTAGGGGTTTGTGTTTTGCTGCTTCTGGTGGCCTCATCCTTTCTGCAGCAGGCTGGGGGATTGTGGTGGCTGGAAAGAGGAAATGTTTGTGTGTCATTCATTCCTGTTCTGTGTAGTATTTCTTAGGCAAAAAGGGTGCAGTTAAGCTGCTGTGAAAGTCATTTGGGGCAGATCCACAGATGGTGCAGTGGGGGTTTGGGTCCCTGTGTGCAGGTGCCAGAAAGGACCCAGAACAGGTTTTCACATCAGCTCCCAGCTGGACAGGAATCTTTCCATCCATGTGGAGTCTGGTGTTTGTGGGGTGGCTGATGCTCACATTTGGTCTCTGCCTCTCCCTGTTGTTCTCTGCTTGACAAAGTGAAGAGATTTTGTCAAAAACTAATTAATGAATAAATAATCCTGAAATCATGCGACCATTGAGGTTGGAAAAGACTTTCAAGATCAAGTCCAGCAGTCAGCCCAGCTCCACCACCATGTCCTCAAGTGCCACATCCACACTCCCAGGGATGGTGGTGACATTTCCTCTTCCAGGATGAAACTTTTCCTAGTATCTGTTCTAAATGATGAGGTTGGTTCTGTCCAGTTCTGGCTTCCTTCTTCATCACTGCCTAGGCACTAGGAAGAGTAAAATTTTTGTCTGCTTATCTCTTAGAAAATACTGACTCTGAGCAGTTCTCAGTCTGCAAATTTTAATAGTCAGGGAGGGAAAGCCTGTTCATTTGTCGCCCTCAAGAAATGCCACTGGCTGGGGGAAGCTCCTTGAGAGGCAAACCTTGCTGTCACCTTGTGTTACCTGGAGCTCCTGCCAGTGTCCTCCTCAGTGAGAGTGCCATCCCTGGGATACCTTTGGCACATCATCTCTCCTCCATTCAGGATTCTCAAAGTGGAGGCTTGTTATCCTTCTGTTTTTCTGGGGTTTTTTGGAGTTCAGTTCTGTATTTTATTTGCATTTCTTAGTGGTCTAAAAAGCAAAGCTTTCTGTTAGTAGAGAATTGATCTGGCAGGATCTTGCATTCTTTCTTCCTTTGTAAAAACCATGATTGCAGCTTCACTAATTATCCATGTTTACCACTGCTCTCTGTGTATTTTTTGAGGAACTGATTGATCATAGCTGTTCCTGAGGGTTTTAATAATGATGTGAAAGGAGCTGCTGATGTGACAAGCCTGAACTCCAAACAAGCAGTCACACAGCTCTGTGCTGAGGCAGGTTTTGGGCAGGGCAAATGGACTTTTGTCAGTGTGGTTCATCAAATCAATTAGGGACCAACCTCCTTGGCAATTAGCAGGGCCGTCAGTCAGGGGTATGGAGGATTTCACCTGTAGGATCTGCCCTTGGAAAGGGCACAGTGCTGACAGTGGGCTGGGCATTTGTACATCACACATCCTCTTTTATTGTGCTTGGAACTTGAAGTGTTGGGATAGAGGAAAGATCAGTCCAAGTGCACAGCCCTCAGGAGCATGAAGAGCTAAAATAGATGTGTAACATGGTGACTGAAATATTTTACATGTTGGGAACGCACAGACTTTGGTTTGTGTGATTATTAGGTAATTCCTGATGAAAGGTGAACAAACAAGGACACAGGAAGGTACCTTCAGTGGGGAATCCCCCTGTAAAAAATCTCTGAAATCTTTTGAAGGTGAGAAGGAGAATATCCACACACCACCTCTGCTCTGTTCACCCAGCAGTGTAATCTCCTTGGCAAGACAGCCTGGGGACAGCACACGGCTTTCATTTTCCCTCTTGTCTCCATGGATTGCTCTCCCTCTGTCTTGTGAGGATGCAGTTGCTTTCATCACAGTCTGACTTGAGATAAGCAAGCCATAAGTGGCTTGAAATTCAGGTTATTCAGATAAGCATCCTAAGTTGTAACTATAGAAAGTCGAGCAGGAAGGTGTTTCAGTTTGATCTGCACTGGAAACTAATCCAAATTTAATCACAGATACAGATACAATCTTCCATAATCCTGTGATGTTCTAGAATTGCAATGGCAGGGCTTTATATTTCAAGAATGTTTTTAAATATTTTTATACATCTTCTATTTTAGAATAATTTCATCTTTCTGTAGCTATCCCAAGTAGAAAAAATATGGTCAGTCATCAAAGCTGATGCTTTGCTGTTGTATGTATCCTTTACTAGTAGAGTAATTTGAACGTAAAAGTCCAAATAGTTCAGACTTCTAAAACTTTCAAATGCAGTTCAGGCATTTAGATCAGTGTCTGCTTTGCAGACTGTTCCCCAGACAAAATAATTAGGGAATTTTTCTGCTGTAACTGGGGGCGAAGCTGTTTCCTGGCCTGGAGATGGAGGAGACGTGGAGAGGCGACTGCGCCTTGCATTTCTCTTGATTTTATCTGTAGGATGTGAGGGAATCTTTCAGCATATAATCCTTAAAATATTGATCTTGCAGAGGAAGTCTGGGGCTGGAAGGGATCATCTGTCATCAGATTTGTGTTGATGTGGCACCGTGGCGCTGCATTTTCAGCTCCTGGGTCTCGCCTCCTGTTGCTGCAGGGAGTCTCAGGCTAGGACTGGGTCTAGCCCATGTACACTAAAGTGGTTTAGGATCTTTTATTTTGTATTAAATCGTGTTGCCTTTCAGCAATATCACTGCTTTATGGCCCTCTGGGATGTACCAGCACGAGGGAAGTGCTGCTGAAGGAAGAGCTGCTGCTGGGTGCAGAGCTCCCCCATAAACCAAGTCACTCCTTTAAATCTCCAAATGGAGACTAACAAATATCACTAACTCCCAGGTCGTTTTTATTAGCTGGACCATTTTTCCTCCTTTGTAAGTGCCGATATCTGAACTTAAAACTGTGTTTGGTATATGAGAGAAATTCTCCAGCTGATCGTAGCCTATAAAATTAAAATATTGAAGCTCCTAGTGTTTGAGTTTATTGAGGTATAAATACTAGACCGTGGTGTACTGTGTGGTTCAGCTGCTTCCTTGTTCCATTTTTCTGAGCCTTTTTGCTTGTTTTACTTCTCTGACACTCCATCCAAAGGGTTCCCTGGGTTTGATTTCGTCCTGGCATTTTTCAGCAGTCTGGTACTTAGAGGTATGGAATTCAACAAGGTGAATAACATTTTCTGTTTACTGTTTACATTTTCAAAAGCAAAATTTCCTTTTAAAGAAAAGAATATTCCAGATGTCTCCAGGCAGTAGGACATGTATGTAGTATACAGTCTAATAAAACAACAAATACAGCAGAGGGATCAAAAAGTGGTGCATGTTAGCAAATGGTCTGAATTTAAACACCAGTCAACACCAGGACTTCATTTTAGGTGGGAGAAATTCACATGCGAAGTATTAAAATTGAACTTCATAAATACATTTCCTCAGGAGTGGGATGTTGTGCATTTCCAAGTCTTCTTTAAAACTTCCTCTCTCAGTTAATTCTGATTAGATTTTCTAAAGTGGAATAAACATAAAAGCATTAAAAAATATGTAAACCATGAAAGTTAAATGCAAAACAGATACAACCATGGCAAAGATTTGAAAGCCAGACCCCTTGTTGCTCAAGTTCTATATGGGGGAGAAATTCCTTCACTGTGGACTTGCTTCCCCACAGGAGCAGTTGTGGACTTGCCTCCCATCAGATGATTTGAAAACAGGATCTAAAGAGCAATTAAATCAGCAGAAGGCTTCAGTGTTGAAAGGGGGGTTCTTTAGAGATGTCTGTTGCAGGAGGGAGGGTTGGCTTGGGGAAGAAAATATCTTTGGCATTTTGGATAATTTGGGACCAGCATTGCCCCTGGGGGAGATGGTGGGAGGTGGAGTTACTGTCCCTGGGGACTGCTAAGGAAAGGACAGACAAAATCCAGGCAAACATCTGCCAGGTGAATTTTTTCAGGGAATGGACTAATTGACCCTTATTTTCAATGACCTCTGTGTTGATTTTTAAGGTAATAGTGTCAACATGTCAATCAAATGCTATTTACAGTAGCCCAGTATTGCTGAAGAGGTGCAAAACCTGCTTATGTGGTACTTCTGGAAATTCAGTTTTCTGGTTCTGTCTTAGACCTTCACCTGTTTACTTAAACTCTTCTTGATCTTTGTCCATCGTTGTCCATCATTTTCAGATGAAACTTTACAGCAGTTTTCTCAAGCTGGTTTAATGCTTGTTCCCTCTTCATTTGACCAAACATAATCCTCTAAAACCCCCTGAAATATGGAATGATCCCTGCTTAGCTTTAGAAAAGGTATCAGCAGGAGCTCACATCATTTTTCTGGGAGGTTGTCTGAGAAGATGCTATGGAAAGTTTAGGTGAACACAAGGAAGAACAAGGCACAATGTTTTTTCCCCCTTCCTGGAAATGTCCCAAGCTGGATGAAGCAAGCTGGGAGCAAGCTGGGCTAGTGGAATGTGTCCCTGCATATGGCCAGGGGGTTGGAATGAGCTGAGCTTTGGGGTCCCATCCAACCCTCAAACCATTCTGTGATTCCATGGCAAGAGAAACAGAAAATGTGGCACAAATTCCTCCCTCTTCTAAAATTTTCTCTTTAAGCTCTCTGTGCTTTCCATGGTGGAAAATGTAATGGTGATGGAGAACGTGTCTGTTTTCTGTTCATGTTGGTTGTACTTGCTTGTACCCTCAAGAGCAAATAGGATTAAAGGCCTGATGCAAAAGAAAATCTTTGTACAGCAAGTTTTTATAAAAGCCAAAGGTTTGACCAGCAGGCTCAGATGTGTTATCTAACCCTAATTCTTCCCCTGTATTTTTCTCTTGGCCTCAATGAAAGAGCCATGTCACAAATCACTCTAATTAACAAGGACTTCAGAAGCAGAGACTACAGAGGCAGTGCCTGCAGGAACTTGGAAAAATACCATAAAATCCCACTTTTCTTTGCTGCCAAAATGAACTAAACAACAACAACCCAGCCCGAGCGTCCTGGCTGCCTTACAGATGAGCCATGCAGGAAAAACCAGGGTCTGTCTGTGCTGGGCTCTCTTGTGATCCTTCCTCACCATCTCCCTTTCTTTCTGCAGATGTGGATGAGTGTGAGGTGCTGAATGGAGGCTGCCAGCAGGGCTGTGTCAACACCCATGGCTCCTTCCAGTGCCAGTGCTGGGCGGGATTTCGGCTCCACACTGATGGACGCACCTGCATCGGTAAGGAACCTCTTCCCATCCTTCCGACTCTGCATTTTCTCTGAGTGCAAAAGATTCCTAGACTTCTCCAAACTGAGTTCTGACTAAATACCGTTACCCATTCTGGTTCAAGCAGCCTGTGAGGATTCAGGTATTGCCAAGCTCTTTATTTTGGGTGGGTTTTTTGTTTTGTTTTGTTTTTGGTTTTTTTTGGTTTTTTTTTTTTTTTTTTTTTTGATGGTGTCTCATATTGGTGACAATTCTTTTGCAAGGAGCTTGGGGGAGGATCTTTGTCTCAAATTACAACATTTTTTGAATTCTGATTTCTTTTTCTTTGTGGCACATCTCCCTGCATGTTCTGCACTGCCCTGGGACTTGGTGATTTTAGAGGTTGTTTCCAAGGTAAATGGTCGTAATTTGCAGGGTGGAGTTACCCTGTGTGTGCTCATGTCGGTGAGGGCACTGTGGAGCTCAGCCTGTTTATGTGGAGAGGAGCAGCAGCTCTGCCATTAGAAATAAACCCTGTGTTTCTTAGGTTGGACTCTAATACATGAAACAAGGCACACCAGAGTTAATTCTGTGTGTTGTTAAAAACAATATGAAATACACAGTTCTTGTATTGCATTTAAATCAGCGCAAAAAAAAAGTCAAAGTTTTGAGTTCTGCAGGAAGGATTAAAATGTTCTTTCATCTGGGAAGAGGAAAAGGGCACCTTTTTGTTTAAATTTTTAAACCTGATTTGAGGTAATATGGGAAGAACAGTCAAGTACAGTCAGAGCACATCTGCAGAATAAGTTCACTCACAATTTGGGCATTGTCTCAGTTGCTGCACAAAGTCCCCTGGTTGTGCTTAACTTCAGCCAGAGATGTCATCAGTCATTCCTGGTATTATCACAGCAATACATTCACTGGTGCAACCAGGACACAGGAGGTACCAGTGCTCAAGCTGTGGGAATAGTGGATTTTTTTTTTTTATTTTAAAACTTACCCTTTTAAGTTTTTTGGGTTTATCACATACAGAGACTTTCAGTGTTTGGGTAATTAACTGCAATTAAAAATGTGATGAAGTCTCAGTCTTTTCTTGATTATCTTAGTTGGTGAAGGACTGGACAAGGAAACACTATAGTGAGAGGGAAAAAATAATGTAAAAGCAGAGTGGTTTATAATTAACTAAAAGCAATTGTGGTTTTCTGTGAATTAAAAGAGAAATTAATCTCGCTTGGATCAGATCTGACCACAGAAGACCCAAAGTGAAAGATGTGTTGTTTGAGCTACATTACTCCTTCTGAATAGTCTCATTTGTGGTGGAGAGGGAATTTTATACAAAAAGGGGATTAAAGGGACTTTTTTGGGGGGGAAAAAGAGAAAGAGAATTGTGTGATAAAGGCAAAAAGTAGGTGTTAATGGCAATTAAATGGAATTACTTGTGTCATATGTAACACTTTCTGTGGACATAAAATATGTTTCCTCTTGCCTCAAATAATCACAAAGCTCAGTTTAGCCTTGTCTGAGCTGTGAACAATACCAGAGAACAAGTTTTCATTTCATAAATGTAAATGTTCCCAAGAAGTTATTCAAAATACTTCATATAGTGACCAGCTTTGTTTGCAATATCCCAGAAATTATCAAGGAGAAACAAAAAATAAATCCTAAGATGAGAGACAGGAGTTTCAGAGAGCTCTGCTATCATGATAATGGATGTACACGATGCTGAGGGAGGATATTGAGTCCTGTTCCAGCTGTTTAGACAAGACACCAAAATAAATGGGTATAATAAGCTCTCATGCATTGGAGAACGAGACAGTTACTAATTGATGAGGACAGGGAGTATTTCACACGAATCAGGAGTGCCAAGGACAAGGATTTGGGCAGTAGCTGCTTGTTGGGGATGGAGAGTTTGCCCCTTGTGCAGCACCAGGTTGTACATTCAGCTTTCATCCCTCATCTGATGAGGACCCAACCACTAATGCACCTCTCCTTTGACCTGGTGCAGCTGAGCAGAACGTCCAGCATTTCAAACAGGCTTGGATTAGCAATAGTATTTTTTCCATGGATACTTCAGAGGATGTAAGGATCTCTCCTGCATGCTGAGAATGAAAAGGGACCACATTCTGGCCCTGAGCTGTTTATGGAAGGTGATTATCTCAGCTGCAGAAATCAGAAACAAGAGTCCCTTTAGACAGGCTTTTCAGAGGAGCCCAGCCCAGATTGCTGTTACGTTCATTCTTTCCACGTCTTCCTTTTCTTTTTTGGCAACCCTGTGTTTGTGGGAACAAAAGTGCCAAAATCATTTGAGGGGAAGCAGATTTTTGCAGCCTGGATGGCTTGGAAATCTCCCATACATAAGGAAGTGGATCCATCATCTTAAAAGATATTCAGCCTACATGTGAGGACTCAAAAACCTGGGATGAGGCATTTTCTCATGTGATTCATGGAATATTACTGAACTTCTGTCACAAGTTCTCCAGTCCTCCTGCCACCTCATCCCTGGGTGTTTGGGATCCTGACTAATTGCTGCTGGTCCATCCCTCCACTGCCAGTATGAGCCTTAAAATACGTGGAGAGAGAAAATCTGCTTTTGTCATTCTTCCTGCTCTCACTGGAAACTTCTGCCCATACTCTAAGGCAGAGTGCTCCACTCATTCTCTGCTCAGACCCAAAGAATCTCCAGAGAAGGTTGCCTTGTTCAGTGTGTGAAAGTAAAACCACTCAATTCCTGAATCCTTTGGTGTTAACCAACACTTTGTGCCACAATAAAATCCCACCTCTTTTAATGCTCCTTTTCTTCCTTCAACTCTTTGGTCCTACAAATTTTGCTCAGCATTGAATTAATTTATAAATACACATGCCAGACCAAATATTCACTGCAACCCTCTCCAATTTTTTCGTTTGTTTTGTTTGTAATGCCTTGATTATGTTAATGCAAGGAATTCGACTTCACTGGAGTTGAACCAGCTGGTATCTGAAAAGCTGAAACTCAGAAAGAACATGTTTATTGTGGTATAGGGCTGTGGGTTTGGATTGTTGTAGATTCATTGTCTTCAGTGGAATTTATTCCTGTTTGAACTCCTAGAAGTGAAAACAGGGCACAGCCATTAGACCCTGATTCATCTCTGGTGCCAGCTGTTACCTTTGATGTCTGCTTTATGTGGAGAAGCTGTTGGGGTTTTTTTATGGAGATTTTGGCACACTAAGGCTCTTAATAGAGAAAGTAACAAAGAAAATATCTCTACAACTCTATAATCCATCTTTCCCAACATAAATATAAACCCTGCACATCTGAAGTTGCATTTCTTGTCATTGTCAAGGTTGGATTTAAAAGTGATGGAAAACATAGGTTGGAGGAGATTGCATGTTCTAACCCCATGGCTGCTATGCATGTGTCTAACTGTGGCTTCAGACCCAGCTCTGTGTAAAAATATCACCTTTATTATAAAAAATAATGGGTGGAGAAATGTGTATTTCTTAACTGCTATCAGATCAGGGAGCTACAAGAGAGCTGGAGAGGGACTTTTTACAAGGACATATTGTGACAGGACAAGGCAGAAAGGCTTTGAATTGACAGAAAGCAGGGTTAGATTGGATATTAGCAAGGAATTGTCCCCTGTGAGGGTGGGAAGCCCTGGCACAGGGTGCCCAAAGAAGCTGTGGCTGCCCCTGGATCTCTGGCCAGTCTGGACATTGGAGCTTGGAGCAGCCTGGGACAGTGGGAGGTGTCCTGCCCATGGCAAGGGGTGGAATGAGATGATTTTTATGATGAACCAAAATCATTCTGTGATTCCGTGATCCTTGTGTTTCTTACACAGTGGTGTCTCCCACCACTGTCTCCCTTCCCAAATGCCCCCTCCCCCTCTTGGCATCATCTGGCATCATCCCCAGCCTGTCTGGAATCCACATCAGAGCTGGGTTTCTGCCAATTTCCGAGAGTAAATCTCTGACAGTGAATGTCAGGCCATATTTCTGCCTGTGGAGGTGCTCAGACCTCCAGCCACGAGCCCCTTAGTGACAGATGGAGTCAGACCCAAGAGGTGCCAAGATCCCTTTCTCTGATCAGAGACGTGTTGCTGGGGCCTGGCAGCCACGAGCACAACCCACCCTGTCCTGCTCCTGGAGGCTCCTCTCCTCCATTCTGGCACCACAATCCACCCTGTCCTGCCCCTGGAGGCTCCTCTCCTCCATTCTGGCACCACAATCCACCCTGTCCTGCCCCTGGAGGCTCCCCTCCTTCAGTCTGGCACCACAACCCATCCTGTCCTGCTCCTGGAGGCTCCTCTCCTTCAGTCTGGCACCACAATCCATCCTGTCCTGCTCCTGGAGGCTCCTCTCCTCCATTCTGGCACCACAATCCACCCTGTCCTGCCCCTGGAGGCTCTTCATCTTCAGTCTGGCACCACAACCCATCCTGTCCTGCCCCTGGAGGCTCCCCTCCTTCAGTCTGGCACCACAACCCATCCTGTCCTGCCCCTCAAGGCTCCCCTCCTTCAGTCTGGCACCTCCTCTCATGGATCCGGGCTCAGCAGCAGCCGTGACAAACCTGCCCTGGCTGCTCCAGAGCAGCCCCTGGCCACTGGCAGAGCCACCCACCAAATTAGGCTGCATAGTGCCTGCAGCACAGGATTTCACACCTGTCCCCCCTCCCACCTTCAAACCCTCCAAAACTCTCATCATGACAGGTTGCTGCTTATCTCCCCTTGCATCCAAACTGGCTGGTGCCCAGAGACGGAGGGGGAAAATGGCACTTTTGAAAGCCGACATGTATATTCTGTCACTTGGATTTAAGATGTTTTTCGTCTTCTGAAATATTTTCATCTTATTTGAATATTCTTTGCTGAAAAACAGGTCTTTGGATACAAATGAGCAAGGGGCTGGGAGCTCAGAGTGGATGGGGTCTGCTGTGTAGACATGAAGCTGCTTTCAGGTTCTGTCTCTGGCAGGGCAGGAGGTTCGTGGCCACAGGTGGAGAGGCAGGGTCAGGTTTCTGTGCAGTGAGGTGCCTCCTGCCTCCTGCTGGGTGTGCAGCCAGGAGAATGTAAAAATTTGCTTTTCTTTTCACCTTTTTAGCACATACTTGACTGCACAAACTCGGTGTTTGCTAATTGGTGGCACGGGGTGAAACGAATCCTGTAGCAGGTTTTGCAGCTTAACATTTACCAATGTCTGTTACAGATAAATGAAGAAATATGAATATTGCTAAAATAAATAGCAAAAAATAAATAGCAAAAAATAAATAGCAAAGCTCTTTGCTGGCTTCATTGGGTTCAGAGTTTGGTGCATTCCATGGAGGACCAAACAGTCTTTCCAGGTAGTCATAGAGTACACAGAATCCCAGAATGGTTTGGGTTGGAAGGGACCTTAAAGCTCATCCAGTCCCACCTCCTGCCATGGGCAAGGACAACATCCACTGTCCCAGGCTCCTCCAGGTTCCCATCCAACCTGGCCTTGGACACTTCCAGGGATCCAGGGGCAGCCACAGCTTCTCTGGGCACCCTGTGCCAGGGCCTCCCCACCCTCACAGGGAACAATTCCTTCCTAATATCTAATTTAAATCTCTCCATACTACATCCCTGCTGTGGAAATATCTCTCAATGCAGCCCTGCACACACACTTCCATCAGCACAGCACAATAGCAGTGTCAAAGCATCACTCTTATTTTTACATGCAGCGTGTGAATAGGTGTGGGTGTGTGTTAACATGTTTTGTCAGGAGGAGAAATGTTTCTCCAGAGGCCAGGGATATGTGTTGAACAAAAAGGAATATTAATTTGCTTGGGTGAAAGAAGCAGCATCTTTAAAGATGCACAGAGGACTCTCTGTTCCTGTGGTTTGCTGTGTGAGCCTGTTCTGCAGAGCTTGTGGCTTCTGTTATTTGATTTTTTTTTTTATTTATGAGGCTGAGGAAATCACCCTGAAAGACAATTACTATTTTTAATCAGTGAAAGCAAGGAGAGAAAGAGATAATCAATGGGCAAGTGCCAGCAGGGCTGTTCTTTTTTCCCCTCCTTGCCTCGGTGGATTGGCAGTGCTTTGGCGCTGTCAGATCAAAGGGTGCTGTGCTTCAGTCAGCATTACAGCCCTTAGATCTCACCTGCCTCTCCCTGGAATCAGGATTTCCCTGGTGTGGGACGCTGTGTCAGCCCAGCTCCGTGAGCACAAGGGAAGGCAGTCACTCAGGGGTGGGCACAGGTGCATTTGTGAAAGCTGCTCAGCGAGGTTTGCCTGGTTTTGCTGTCATTTGTGTGTCATTTAAAATAGGAGGTAGGTTCTACCAGGTTGTTGACGTGCATTCCTTCCCTGCTTCCTTGGCTCCAGCTGTCAATTCCTGCAGCATTAACAACGGGGACTGTGAGCAGGACTGTGTTCAGCTCAGTGAGGACCACTACAAGTGCCAGTGCCAGCCAGGCTACCAGCTGAAGACAGATGCCAAATCCTGTGAAGGTGAGTCCTGTGCTGCCTGCCTGAAGACACACAGTACAGGCAATTTAAAAGACCCCAGGATGGTGGTTTGGGTCACTGTGTTCATTCCTATTTCTCCCTGTGTGCCAAAAGCAGCTTTGGGAGTTGTTTATTAAGAGGAATTTAAAATAACACGTGTTTGAGATGTGAAGTTCACTTTGAATCACAACTTTGAACAAGATTTTGGCCTCGTAGATCCCTGGCTGTTCCTTGCACGATGGTGGTGATGACATAGGTTAGGAACTTAATCATGATTTAATTCTAACATTTTATTGTTCATCAAGTCGTATATAGAGTTGGCCTGCTTTACATCTTTTATTCTGCAGAAAGTCTTCTCTTTATCTCCTTTTGGCTTATCACAGTCTGATTCATTCAACCTCCCCTTCAGGTTTCTAAGCACCCTCTCCAGCAGAACAGCAATGCTACCTTTGGGTTTGATTGTTGCTTTTCTTTTCTTGTATATCTTAACATATTCATCAGTTTTGAAGGCAGCCCCCCCAACTCCCCAGCACAAGCACACACACACACACACCCTTGAACATGCCAGAGAAAAAGATAGGGCCAAATTTATGGATTTATTGAGCTGAAATTCCTGTCACAAAACCGTTTCCATATGGCTCCTCTTCTGCTCGGAGATTTTGTACGCTGTGGATGAAGTGTAAGTAAATCCTGCTGTTCACATGGCTCCCAGCTCCTGCTGGGTGCAGAGAACTCTTCCCCTTCCCCAGATCCTGCCCTCTGCAGGGGCTGCACCTCAGGGAGCACCCACAGCCTGGTGGCCTCGCTGTCTCTCACGGGGTGGCCACGTTTTGTCCCTGAGATTATGAGAAAGAGCCAGGAAAGGGGAGCTTTAGGGAGAAGGGGATGTCAGAGACCTTTCTCCATCCCTTTTGCAAACATCTCGAGATGTGTTTGGCCAGCTGGGTGTGCAGAGCTTGCACAGGACTTTTTTGGCTGGGTTTTATGGAGTGGTGGGACAGAGGTTGGGTCAGAGGGGTTTGAGTATGGCTGTGCCAGGTGGGCTGGGGGTTGTCCTGGAGTGGTCACAGCACAGTTCCAGCTTCCCTGGACCACTCCATGCTCTGTCTCTGTCCACTGGGACCCCTAAAGGGGGAGATTTTGCCACTGCTGTTCACCCCACTCACTTGGTGGAGCTGAGGAGAGTTAGCCACTCAGCAAAAGCAGACAAAGATTTGTTTCCAGCCTGTAATTACTGACCCCTGAGAGGGGCAGGGTCAGCCTTGTCTGCAGGTGGGGCATTACCTGGGTGCCTGCTCACCCCTGGGTGCCTGCTCACCCCTGGGTGCTCACAATGCTTGAATCAAAATAAAGAAGTGCAGCCCTCCCCAGAAGGGCCTGGGGGAAGGAGGATCTGTCTTGTAAGCAGAGCTCAGCTTGCAAAATGAAAGCTGAGTAAGATGTTTGTCCCCCCCATAAATACCTTAGTGAATGAATGCCTGGGAGAGAAAAGTGCTAGGTAAGCCCATGGACAAGATTTTTACAGCAACAAATGAGGGTGAAGTGGTCAGGAATGCATTTGGGTTGTCAGTTCAGAGATATTTTAAGTAGAAGAGGTGGGAGGAGGTGAGTCTGGCTGGGTTTTTATTTTCCAGCCAAAGCTTGGCTGCTTGGAGTCATGGTTTGGATGGAGAAACCACAGTGATATGAGAGTGTTTGCCACAGCAGGTGTAGGTATTGTGCAGGGGTGGATTCATCTCTGTGAACTCCTTGAGAGTTAATACTGCACCCACAGCCTTGGAAAGCCTTAGAGAAACACTCAAGCCTGGCAATTTTGCTCTTTGCCACTTTATATTTTCTCCAGTGTGAAGTCATGGTTGGTGTGAAGAAGAAAATTAATTTGATAAGGCCCAAATCTCTTTTATTTAGGTGCTCTAGAGGTCATGGCAGATAGGACTGGAGACCCTCTTGTTTACAGCCTTGCAGTGAAGGGTTAGAAGGTCTGCCCCATGCCTGGAAGTGTCCAAGGGCAGGCTGGATGGGGCTTGGAGCAACCTGGGATGGTGAAAGGAGTCCCTGCCCATGGCAGAGGGTGGAGCTGGATGAGCTTTAAGGTCCCCTCCAACCCAAACCATTCTGAGATTCTGTGTCCTGAGGCACCTGGGAATTGAAACCACGCCAGTAAATTTTTCACCATAGTGTTTAACAGCTTGGAGTAGAGCTTTGTAGGATGGAGTCTGTTATCTACTAGAGTTATTAAATGAACCAGTAAGAGGCAAATGTGTGAAAAAAGAACACTAATGAGTTATTTTTGGCTTTTCCTGAAACCTGCTTCTAACAGGAACACACATATCACCGGAAAGCAAGTCAATCACTGATTGCCTTATGTCCTGAAGATCTTCCCTTTACAAACGTGCCTCATCCAAGGATTTCCAAGGCTGCTACCTTTATTTGAATTACTATGTTTTACTAACATCTACCGTGTAATTTGTTGTTTGCCTGTTGTCATGTCACAGAGCATTACAAGCTTTACTCCGTGCTGTAATCATTCTCAAATTAAAGCTTTAGCTGCTCTGAAAAACCTCCATAATGTGCAGGTTTAACAGATGCTGTTTGATAGTGATTTCATTTAATTTACCCAAATAGAAAAGGAATCGGCAAATAACTCAATATTTCATATCAGCAAGGAGTGAGTTCTTGCTTGGAGCTAAATCCTTTGTAGACCGCAAATTGTCGAGCTGCAGAGCCAAGTTGTCAGCCTTGGAAGTGTCATGCACGATGAAGTGCTGCTGTTCCTTGGAAACCTATTTGCAACCTATCGTGTCAGAAGTCCAATTTCAGTTCTACATCCCTAACTGTGCTTTTATTTTTTTTTTTTTTTT